>OX328131.1:1333487-1635887 GCA_946811695.1 Gonocerus acuteangulatus | reverse complement strand
ATATCAAAAGTCCTCACCCCTAGCCTTTAAGCCGGGGGGGAGGGGGGGTTTAGAAGGTCCCATTTTTCGGGTTTTAACTTATATCTCGGAAACCCTGCGTCCTAGCAACATGACTATCCTATAACAAATGAAAGCTGATTAAATTGTCTACAAGTTCTATTCAACAAAGTTTCTCGAGATATTTTTAGTTTTCGAATTATCCGCTCTTGAAAGTCTGTAATTTTGGGAAAAACACACTTTTTTCTATCTCGACCGGATATCTCTTCAACGATGAACCCAAGAGATAAATGGCGGTTATGGGGTTGTAGAGCATTCCATTCCCTTCAATAATATATAGAACTTTACTATTTTATGTATTTTCCTTCAAACGTGAAAACAGTTTTAACGTTCATCGTGATATCTGGCGACAACTGTCGACCAATGAACCCTTCAATTTCTCACCATTTCCAGTCATTGTATTGTCCAAAATAAAACGTGTTTTTTCCCAAAATGACAGACTTTCAAGGGCGGATTTCCTTCCTCCTATCCATCCCAAACAAGTCCAAAATTGTGTTCCAAAAATTTCCACCTGTAGCTGTTTTTAAGCATTCGTTGCCTGGACTGTTGTATTAGAATAAAATATACATTCCACTAGTAAGACATTTTTATTTTTTTCATGGTGATAACTGAAAATTGAATGATAAGGTGCTCATTAGAAATTGGTCTCCTGCATACCAGAATTTCGGAGGGGGCGGAGACCATTTCCGGTGTATGGAATACTAACAATTTAGATCTTGGAAGAGTTTTAGCCAACTTAAACGCTATTACACCCAAAATAGTATATGTTTTATAAACTAAATGATCTTATTTAATTTATTTTTAAGGGTTTTATGAAATTTTTTCCGACCAAATCAAAATTTCGGGGGCTGCAGCCCCCTCAGCCCCCCCCTTATATACGCTGGAATTCCTATCTGAGGATGAAACTGTGTTTGATAAATTTGTGGCGAAGAAGAGACTTTTTCTTCTTCTACATCCTACTTACAAGCTAATTAGTAACGAATATATGATTTCCTAGACTTTAATGTTAAAACAAGAATTAATAATCTTACCTCATTCAGCGAATCACAGACTAAATGCGCTCTTCTTACACAAATGTTTAGAAAGAATATATCTATCTGTGGTGCCTGATGCCTCGCTACTTTCGCAACTAGAGATCGCCGAGCTGTCAGGATCATCTGCTGCTCAGAGTCCTCAACAAAAAAACACACACTAATTTACCATAAATATATATATATATATATATATATATATATATATATATACATATACATATATATATATATATATATATATATATATATATATATATATTAAAGAGTTTTGAATCATGAAAGCATTTCGGACGAGTTATCAACAGGTTAACAGCCTGATCATAAGAATAAATTATTAACCTAGTATATATATATATATATATATATATATATATATATATATATATATATATATATATATATATATATATATATTTGCCTAACCTTGGTGAGTATGAACCTCTTTGCTACAATACTGAGTATGAACGGATACTGACAGTAGGAGAACTGGCCCGGACGCTGTGGAGCTTGCCAGCTGTAATAGTCTTGCATCAGATCCATATGGTCCAAAGCACAATTGTAGAATTCTGTGTAGTCGAGTAATGCCGGTGTTGTTCGGTTATTAGCTGCATCTGTAAGTAATAGGAGCATTTAGGAAAGTTCCTTCAATCAGCCAAAGAAATCCTTCTTGAGTTTTAACATGATATGTGTTTTAGTGGAATGAAGGTTGAAATTAATTGAAAAGACCAAGTGAAGTTTTTGAAAGAGATAAATGTTGTTAAATAAAAATAAACCTTATCAAACTATTGGAGTTTGTAAAAATCATTAGATAGTACTTTTTAGGATTAACAAGAAAACCATGGGTCTCCCAATGGTGTAGTAGCTAACACCTAGATGGGTCTCCCCATGGTGTAGTAGCTAACGCCTAGATGGGTCTCCCCATGGTGTAGTAACTAACGCCTAGATGGGTCTCCCCAAGGTGTAGTAACTAACGCCTAGATGGGTCTCCCCAAGGTGTAGTAACTAACGCCTAGATGGGTCTCCCCAAGGTGTAGTAGCTAACGCCTAGATGGGTCTCCCCAAGGTGTAGTAACTAACGCCTAGATGGGTCTCCCCAAGGTGTAGTAGCTAACGCCTAGATGGGTCTCCCCAAGGTGTAGTAACTAACGCCTAGATGGGTCTCCCCAAGGTGTAGTAGCTAACGCCTAGATGGGTCTCCCCAAGGTGTAGTAGCTAACGCCTAGATGGGTCTCCCCAAGGTGTAGTAACTAACGCCTAGATGGGTCTCCCCATGGTGTAGTAGCTAACGCCTAGATGGGTCTCCCCAAGGTGTAGTAACTAACGCCTAGATGGGTCTCCCCAAGGTGTAGTAGCTAACGCCTAGATGGGTCTCCCCAAGGTGTAGTAGCTAACGCCTAGATGGGTCTCCCCAAGGTGTAGTAACTAACGCCTAGATGGGTCTCCCCAAGGTGTAGTAACTAACGCCTAGATGGGTCTCCCCAAGGTGTAGTAACTAACGCCTAGATGGGTCTCCCCAAGGTGTAGTAGCTAACGCCTAGATGGGTCTCCCCAAGGTGTAGTAGCTAACGCCTAGATGGGTCTCCCCATGGTGTAGTAACTAACGCCTAGATGGGTCTCCCCAAGGTGTAGTAGCTAACGCCTAGATGGGTCTCCCCAAGGTGTAGTAGCTAACGCCTAGATGGGTCTCCCCAAGGTGTAGTAGCTAACGCCTAGATGGGTCTCCCCAAGGTGTAGTAACTAACGCCTAGATGGGTCTCCCCAAGGTGTAGTAGCTAACGCCTAGATGGGTCTCCCCAAGGTGTAGTAGCTAACGCCTAGATGGGTCTCCCCAAGGTGTAGTAACTAACGCCTAGATGGGTCTCCCCAAGGTGTAGTAACTAACGCCTAGATGGGTCTCCCCAAGGTGTAGTAACTAACGCCTAGATGGGTCTCCCCAAGGTGTAGTAACTAACGCCTAGATGGGTCTCCCCAAGGTGTAGTAACTAACGCCTAGATGGGTCTCCCCAAGGTGTAGTAACTAACGCCTAGATGGGTCTCCCCAAGGTGTAGTAGCTAACGCCTAGATGGGTCTCCCCAAGGTGTAGTAGCTAACGCCTAGATGGGTCTCCCCAAGGTGTAGTAGCTAACGCCTAGATGGGTCTCCCCAAGGTGTAGTAGCTAACACCTAGATGGGTCTCCCCAAGGTGTAGTAACTAACGCCTAGATGGGTCTCCCCAAGGTGTAGTAGCTAACGCCTAGATGGGTCTCCCCAAGGTGTAGTAACTAACGCCTAGATGGGTCTCCCCAAGGTGTAGTAGCTAACGCCTAGATGGGTCTCCCCAAGGTGTAGTAACTAACGCCTAGATGGGTCTCCCCAAGGTGTAGTAGCTAACGCCTAGATGGGTCTCCCCAAGGTGTAGTAGCTAACGCCTAGATGGGTCTCCCCAAGGTGTAGTAACTAACGCCTAGATGGGTCTCCCCAAGGTGTAGTAACTAACGCCTAGATGGGTCTCCCCAAGGTGTAGTAGCTAACGCCTAGATGGGTCTCCCCAAGGTGTAGTAACTAACGCCTAGATGGGTCTCCCCAAGGTGTAGTAGCTAACGCCTAGATGGGTCTCCCCAAGGTGTAGTAACTAACGCCTAGATGGGTCTCCCCAAGGTGTAGTAGCTAACGCCTAGATGGGTCTCCCCAAGGTGTAGTAGCTAACGCCTAGATGGGTCTCCCCATGGTGTAGTAACTAACGCCTAGATGGGTCTCCCCAAGGTGTAGTAGCTAACGCCTAGATGGGTCTCCCCAAGGTGTAGTAGCTAACGCCTAGATGGGTCTCCCCATGGTGTAGTAGCTAACGCCTGTATGGGTCTCCCCAAGGTGTAGTAGCTAACGCCTAGATGGGTCTCCCCAAGGTGTAGTAGCTAACGCCTAGATGGGTCTCCCCATGGTGTAGTAGCTAACGCCTAGATGGGTCTCCCCATGGTGTAGTAGCTAACGCCTAGATGGGTCTCCCCATGGTGTAGTAGCTAACGCCTAGATGGGTCTCCCCAAGGTGTAGTAGCTAACGCCTAGATGGGTCTCCCCAAGGTGTAGTAGCTAACGCCTAGATGGGTCTCCCCAAGGTGTAGTAACTAACGCCTAGATGGGTCTCCCCAAGGTGTAGTAACTAACGCCTAGATGGGTCTCCCCAAGGTGTAGTAGCTAACGCCTAGATGGGTCTCCCCAAGGTGTAGTAGCTAACGCCTAGATGGGTCTCCCCATGGTGTAGTAGCTAACACCATTTGTTCTAGCGGCCTTTAAGCTGAGTGCATTGTTGAATACCTTATTGCTCCATACATCACACGATGGGAAATGTGAACTATCAATGTAATCATTGTATGGATTAACTTGCTATGATGTGATTCAAACATCTGGAGAAAATAATATTGGGGGAATGCAATAGCATCCAAAACAATGATTTTGAGATTTTTTGCGTATTTGTCTGTATATCTGTCAGACACTCTATCCCCGATGGTTATACCTCTATACACACTAGGGTTTAACAATCCCTAAGGGGTCAGCTTAGTGGCTCTGTCAGGTGTTAGCAATCCTAGCAGCCTGTATGCTAGATCCCCGATGGTTATACCTCTATATACACTAGGGTTTACCAATCCCTAAGGGGTCAGCTTAGTGGCTCTGTCAGGTGTTAGCAATCCTAGCAGCCTGTATGCTTCATCCCCGATGGCTATACCTCTATACAAACTAGGGTTTAACAATCCCTAAGGGGTCAGCTTAGTGGCTCTGTCAGGTGTTAGCAATCCTAGCAGCCTGTATGCTAGATCCCCGATGGTTATACCTCTATATACACTAGGGTTTACCAATCCCTAAGGGGTCAGCTTAGTGGCTCTGTCAGGTGTTAGCAATCCTAGCAGCCTGTATGCTAGATCCCCGATGGCTATACCTCTACACACACTAGGGTTTAACAATCCCTAAGGGTACGTTCATGGTGAGGATTGATTCTGCGATGCTAAAATAGCTACTCCGATGAGCGCTGCCCCGATGTATTCTACATCGATGGAGGGTGTTCATGCTGACTCACCATTACATTGGTTCTTGCTGGAAGTAAAGTAACCTTCAACAGTGAATTATCTTTTGCTTATGAAAAAGCTCTGCTTATGTTAGTGAGAAAAAAATGAGCCTTTACAATTAGTTTGCGATGTTCCTGACAAAGAAAAAGGGATTGGTTTCTTACTCGGAAAAATTAATGGAATCCTATTAATTTTAGCGAGTTGGATAGACTAGAGTCGCTTAAATTAACATAATTCTATTAATTGCGAGTTGGATTGGCTAGAGTTTTCTTATATCTCCTTGAGCGAGTGGAGCGTAGCGTAGCGAGCGGAAACGCGTATCATGTATTGCTTAATAAATGTAAAAGATCCAAAAAAGAGAGAGAGAAAAGGAATAAAATAGGTTTGTTTACAAATATCGTTGTTTGTTATCCTTCATAACCTGCAAAACCGTCAACTTTAATGCTTAATAACTTTTTTCATAGTTGAGAGAATTGATTTTGATCGTATTAACCTTTTTATTAATAAATATTACTTGCCATTATCTAATATGAATTATAACCGTAGATAACGAGTCAAGTAGTAAAAGATAACCAGCAAAGAACCTGTAAGCTAATCAGTAAGCTTATCAGCGAGTACGAGTCACTGTTATAAATCACTTAACTAAATAAATACTTCAAAAGTAACTGGATGTAGTCTTCGCAAAAATACCCAATTTTCTTTCATCTCGACAACGAAATAACCAAAAATGAATAATCACACAAGATGAAGTAATGAGAGAGGGTAGGTGACCTGCGCACTAGAGTCCTTTTGAAGGAACCAATCACACTCAGGCCCACATCGCGGCTTCCCTCCTCACCGCGAGGAGAAAACAAAATATTTGTTCTTCCCCGCGGTCACTGCGCGAGTGCGAGAATAGCATCGGAAGTAAGGATCCTCACTATGAACACTCCCACCTTAATACATGTGTTTGTTTTACATCGGGGCAGCGCTCATCGGAGTAGCTATCGTAGCATCGCAGAATGAATCCTCACCATGAACGTACCCTAAGGGGTCAGCTTAGTGGCTCTGTCAGGTGTTAGCAATCCTAGCAGCCTGTATGCTTCATCCCCGATGGTTATACCTCTATATACACTAGGGTTTACCAATCCCTAAGGGGTCAGCTTAGTGGCTCTGTCAGGTGTTAGCAATCCTAGCAGCCTGTATGCTTGATCCCCGATGGTTATACCTCTATATACACTAGGGTTTAACAATCCCTAAGGGGTCAGCTTAGTGGCTCTGTCAGGTGTTAGCAATCCTAGCAGCCTGTATACTTGATCCCCGATGGTTATACCTCTATATACACTAGGGTTTAACAATTCCTAAGGGGTCAGCTTAGTGGCTCTGTCAGGTGTTATACAATCCTAGCAGCCTGTATGCTTGATCCCCGATGGCTATACGTCTAATATCGTCTATAGAGAAGCATTACTGTAAAGTAGATTTTTTTAAATACCCATACAGTGGTGTTTATAATCGAAAATAAGTCAAAAGATTTATCCAAAAATACTGCCCTAAGGCACTCTCCACGCAGATGCAGTCGCGGCCACAGCTAGTTGTTTAAATACCTGAGCGCCATTCTGGAGGAACTGGTACCAAACAGCAAAATCAACACCTAGCAACAGTCTTCAGAGCAGATATCTCTCTAAATGATTTCCCCAGAATTGTGAAAGTTATTGATAAGTGAATTAATACTGATTCTAACATACTGATAAGAGCTAGAGTCTTGGTAGCTGTCGGTATCCACCACCTGGTTTTGTTGAGGGGAGGTAAGGACTTGTCTCCCGGAGGGAACTGACGAAGGGTGATAAACTGGATGATATTTCTAACCATAGCTCGGATTCTCTCAACCTCCAATCTGCAAACATACAACAACTCACACATTATTATAACTTAATGAATATAAGGAGAAGGATTCATCAAAACGTAGAATGTATTTTCTAATAATATATAGGAGGCCTGGTGGCCGTGAGTTTTAAGGCTTGAGCACTGAACACTCCGTGCCAAGGGTCTTGGGTTCGATTCCAACTAGGGCTGATGCCTTTTCTTTATAAAAAAAAAAAGGCATCATCCCTATCCTGGCTAGAAAAGGGTGGTAACCTGTAGATAACCCATCCCAAAATCTTAGTTAAGAATAATGTACGTTATTATTTAAATAAATAAATAATATATATATATATACATATATATATATATATATATATATATATATATATATATATATATCACAACTGAACTGTCCTTTGTTTACGTTGCCTAGCAACCATACTCCGTAGCATACAAAATATACCACAAAGAAAAGGCATCACCCCTATCTTGGCTAGAAAAGGGTGGTAACCTATAGATAACCCGTCCTAAAATTCGTAGTTAATAATAAATGGAAGTTAAAATTTAAATAAATAAATATACCACATATATATTTCATTTTATTATTTAAATTTTAACATCCTTTATTATGAACTGAGAATTTTTGACGGGTTATCTACATATTACCACCCTTTTCTATCCAGGATAGGGTTGATGCCTTTTCTTTTTTCTAAAGGTAGCCACCATCCCATGGTGGGAATGGAACCCACCATTGAATTGCTAAAATCAAAAAACCATTGGATTGCGTAAATTATATAAGAAACTCCTAACCATAGAATATGAAATATAACATATATATATATATATATATATATATATATATATATATATATATATACACACACACACATTCAGAAATTGGAGTTGGTTCATCCATAAACTCAGGACTGCTTTATTGAATATACAACGGCTTGATATATATCTGTGTGTGTGTTAACAATATAATGACCACCATTTTCCTTTTTTCCAAAATGCTCTTCCTTGGTTTTCCGAGATGGTTAAGTTGTAAAATCGGTCTTGTGATTTTACTCAGTTCTGTGTGAGTTTCAACTGAGTTTTGACTCGAGCTTTTAGTCCAGACCGAAATTAATGACTTGCTCAAACTCGCCGTAATTTTCATTATACCAAGAAAATTTGAAATGTGTCACCTAGGAATAGCCGGTTATTCCAGAAAATAATTTGTCCGTAGCGGCGGTAATTCTTCCTTCCTGGAAAGAAAGCTGCCTGAACAGGAGTACAATCTGAACAGCAGTACAATCTGAACAGCAGTACAATCTGAACAGCAGTACAATCTGAACAGCAGTACAATCTGAACAGCAGTACAATCTGAAGAGCAGTACAATCTGAACAGCAGTACAATCTGAACAGCAGGGCAATCTGAACAGCAGTACAATCTGAACAGCAGTACAATCTGAAGAGCAGTACAATCTGAACAGCAGGGCAATCTGAAGAGCAGTACAATCTGAACAGCAGGGCAATCTGAACAGCAGTACAATCTGAAGAGCAGTACAATCTGAACAGCAGGGCAATCTGAACAGCGGTACAATCTGAACAGCGGTACAATCTGAACAGCAGTGCAATCTGAACAGCAGTGCAATCTGAACAGCAGTGCAATCTGAACAGCAGTGCAATCTGAACAGCAGTGCAATCTGAACAGCAGTGCAATCTGAACAGCAGTGCAATCTGAACAGCAGTGCAATCTGAACAGCAGTGCAATCTGAACAGCAGTACAATCTGAACAGCAGTGCAATCTGAACAGCAGTGCAATCTGAACAGCAGTACAATCTGAACAGCAGTGCAATCTGAACAGCAGTACAATCTGAACAGCAGTGCAATCTGAACAGCAGTACAATCTGAACAGCAGTGCAATCTGAACAGCAGCACAATCTGAACATAAAGGAGCAAAAACTGTTTATTTTATTTTTTATTTACATATATATTTGTTATTTTAAGCAAATTATTCAGGAATGCAGTCTACACTATCCACCTTCTGAGGAATATGCTTAGCTACGCAGCTCCTGCGTCACGGACTTCCTATTTTGCTTTACTATATCCTTCGTCTGGTTCTACTCTCTGCTAAGATGAACATTCCAAAAGTTCCTGTAGACATTGGAAAGAACCGTTTTCGAAATATTTTAGAAATATACGAAAATCCGAAAACTTTTCATGCCTGTTAATGAAATATTTTATTTCTAGTACTTCCTTAACTCGGAAATAAAATTTACCTATCATAGATTAGATGAATATTAAACGCCTGGAACAAGTTTCGACTGAATTAATCTTTTCTGAATACTCAAACTGAAAATTAGTTTGGAAAAGTAGGAGTTTCAATGTTTCCCGAAAACGCTTATAGATATCGCTTTAAAAATGGTTTCATTCGTTTTCCTACGTTAAGAAATTTATAAAACGATTACCTCAAAAACGTAAGCGTTACGATTTTTTTTTGCGCGCGAATTTCGATCCAAAAACCATCTTCCGATGGGCGGATTCTGCTGGTTAACGAAGTTGATTTTAAAATTAGACGAAAGATTTTTTTTTACCAGATTTCATCAAAATCGGACCATTTTTAAACCGTTAGGACCGCGAACAGACAAATATTTATATAAATATATATACATACATAAACACACGTATATATATATATATATATATATATATATATATATATATATATATATATAAAGTTATATACGTAGTAAGGTCCTTAAGTTTCCGGCCTGTCCTGCTTCCCCTCCTTCAAACGTGCCGGGACCTGCACTCCTATGCAGGTCCATGCCTGCTCACTCCATACCCATCGCCCGCACTTCCTCAGTCTTGTCAGTCAGTGTCCAGCCTTGAAGGAAACTCCCCATTTTTACAATGTTCAAACTCGAGTACCGTGCGGTAATTAAATTCTTTTGTAAAGAGGGTCTTACTCCTGCGCAAATTAAAGAGCGCTTGGATTGTGTATACGGGCAGTCCTCCCCCTCGTATTCCACAGTGAAAGAATGGGCAAAATTATTTAAGTTAGGGAGAGAAAGTCTAGAAGATGACCCACGTCCCGGTCGCCCATTGGAAGCTGTCACTTCTGAAACGATCCAACTTGTGGAATCTGAATTGCTGTCTGACCGGCGACTAAAAACCAAGGAAACAGCAGCGAGGTTAGGGCTTTCAAAACCAAGTGTTTTGAGGATCATCAAAGAACATTTGCATATGAACAAGGTTAGTGCAAGATGGGTTCCAACAATTCTTTCAGCTGCTCAAAAACAGGAACGAGTTCACTGCTGCAATGAATTTTTACGCGAGTATAATGCCGACCCAAGGAATTTTTTGGACTCAATTGTAACTGGGGATGAGACAATGGTTCTATATTATGACCCACTCAGCAGAAGAGAGTCCATGGAATGGAGAAGACCAGGAGAAGCGCCTCCTTTAAAGGCAAAAGTCACGCAGTCAACAAAAAAGGTAATGGCCACAATTTTTTGGGACTTTAAAGGAATACTACTGATATATTTTAAAGAAAGGAATACCACAATGAATGGTGAGTATTATGCAGCCCTACTTCACCGGTTACGAGACGCCATTAAAGAGAAGAGGCGAGGGAAGTTAAGCAGAGGTGTCCGCCTCCTTCACGACAATGCCTCTGTCCACACAGCATTGATTTCCAAGGCCGCTGTGAAGGACTGTGGATTCCAAGAAATCTCTCATCCACTCTACAGCCCAGACTTGGCCCCTAGCGATTTCTACCTTTTCTCAAAGTTAAAATCTGACCGTCGTGGAAGGCGATTTAACACCGACGAAGAGCTCCAAGCAGCAGTGGAAGAACATTTTTTAACAAAGAAGAGAATTATTTTTTTCATGGTATAGAAATGTTGCCAAAGCGTTGTATTAAGTGTGTTGAACTTAGAGGAGCATATATCGAAAAACAGTAAAACCAGTTTTTTTCTTTCACCTTTCCTTCTATCCCAGGTCGGAAATTTTTGGACCTTACCTCGTATATATATATATATATATATATATATATATATATATATATATATATATATTATTTATTCTTATTCAGAAGTAATAAACAAGAAAGTGCAGAATAATAAGCGTAAAAGAGATCTTAATGATAATTCCGATATATCGAACAAAAAACAAAGATTATTGGTGCAAACTAATATTAAACATTTTTTCATTAAAAATAACGGCAGATTAAAAGAAACCACGTTAAATAATCACTTATTTTTACAAAAAAGGAAACAATTGGTTTTAAATAACAGTATTGACAAAGATTTAAATCCAATTAAGCAATATTTTACTTTCGATTATCATCCTCTTATAGAAAACAAAATAACAACAATATGTAAAGATGTTTGTAAAATTGGCTGGAAATATAAACATACAATAAACAATGTATTTAGTAATATTAAAGACAGGGTTAAAGCATCAAGTTCAAAATATAATATTTATAAAATCAACTGCAACGACTGTAACAAATGTTATATTGGGGAATCTGGGCAATTATTAGGTAAAAGAATTATACAACACGTAAAGAGCATTGACACACAAGAAAACGGTACAGCATTGACGGATCATGCAATAACAAAACAACATAGGTTCAATTTCAAAGAATTCAAAATATTAAATAAAGAAAGAAATACCCTGAAAAGAAAAATAAAAGAAAATATTTATATTTTAAGAAATTCTAAAATAGCAGTGAATAAAAGAACCGATCTGAAAAATGTTCACCAAATTTTCTATGGAATAATAGATTAATACCCAAAAATTTATAAAAATATATTTGACGAGTAGACTTTACTAGGACAACAACAAAGGACAGATAACGACAGGGCCATTTTGGCAATCCGCTTACAGGGTTAGTATTAAGCCGGACTCCAGAGGGAGTACTTGGTAACGAGAGGACTTCCTTGCAAGGTAGGACTCAACACCTTTTATAAAAAATATATAATTTAGCTATAATTATTGCAATATTAAGGGTAGGAGTAACATTTAATGAGCATGATAATGTTTTAATGCATTTTGTGGAACAGTTCAAAGATCGTATTGATACTTTTAATATAGTAGAAAAAAGGTTTGTGTGGATGTTCAAAAAATTATATTTTGTTATAGAAGTGCCCCTGAAGAGGTGCGAAGAAAAGATGCACGAAACATGTCGGGCCCAATAAATAAAGTGGTGTAATAAAGGAAGACTGCTTTAATGACCCCATGCCTCCTAGGATAAAAAAGAAAATATATATATATATATATATATATATATATATATATATATATATATAAAATTATATATACAAATTTGAACCACCGTTATATTATCTATGAGATCTGAAACATGAAATTTTCTAGTCGGCACTTCCGGATTACGTCATGAGGTCAACGTCATAAGCGGGTTTCCTTCCTATGGAGGGAGGGAGGAACCGCGCTAAAAAGGAGCATGACTGTCTATTTTTATTTTGCATGTATTTATATATTTGTTATTTTAAGTGAATTATTCAGGAATGGAGTCTACACTATCCACCTTCTAAGGACTTGGCTTAGATACGCAGCTTTTGCGTGACGGCCTTCCTCTTCCTGTGTTCCTGCTTCTACATCCGCTAGAAATACCAATAGCTACCCCTATTCTAGAGTAGGTGACCCTAGTCTTGATGTAATTCGCCGGAGGTCGATGCACCCAGGAAATAGCTCAGCCATATTTATCCTCAGCTAGCAATGTTTTATAAATATCATCCATTATTATAATCATTACAAACCATTCAGCAATAATCCAAGATACATTTCCTTCAATATCCTTTCATCGACAAATACATACATAATTATACACTTAATGTATACTCATACATATCCACTTGTCTGTTCGTTCTCTCACAGGCCAAAAATTGATTGATGGAATTCGGTACAAAAATCTTTCGTCAAATTTGAAAGCTCAAATTGGGTACTTCAAATCGTGGGATTCAATTGAAATATTTACTACGCATTCGAACTTCATCAAAACTAAGATGTTTTAAATTTGGTTACATTTGGAGTTAAGGAAGTATTCGAAAAAAAAAAATTATCAACAGACAAAACAGTGTTGGGATATTCGTATATTTTCGTAAATATCTCGAAAACGGTTGACAAAACGCCGTAAGTGGATGGAAATTATTCGAAAGGTTACTAAATTCTCTACAAAAAGGGTCTGAAGACATTTTTGATTCGGCGATCTGAATCGGGTAAATAAGTGCTTAAAAGTTTGTTTTGTTCCTTTAACTCACTTTTTATTGGTTTTTTTGTTTTTGTTTTTAATTGCCGCAATATTAATATTAATATTTAGTAAAAGAGGGCAAGAAAATTACAACTTATTGGTAATAGTATATTGGTATATATATATATATATATATATATATATATATATATATATATATATATATATATATATCTTGTCTTGTGAAAGATGACCCGATATATATTTTCCACTTTTTCTTGTTTGTTTTTCTGGCAGGGGGTTGATAAAGCAGTACACTCTTTGTTATAACAAATAAAGCAGTTAATGTGAACAAAGAGTGTACTGCTTTATCGACCCCCTGCCAGAAAAACAAACAAGAAAAAGTGGAATATATATATATATATATATATATTTATATGTATACCAATATACTATTACCAATAAGTTGTAATTTATATATATATATATATATATATATATATATATATATATATATATATATATATATATATACGCTCTCTCAGGCTCAAAAATCGTCCTATTTTGACAAAATTCGGTATAAAAATACTTACGCCTAATTTAAAAGGGTCAAGTTGGTTAACCAGGAGAATCCACCCCAGAACACTGTTTTATGGTCGAAATTCGCGAGACATCGTTCTGCTTTTAGTTCGTAGTCTTCCAACTACACATGCTACATTTTTTATAGGCTGTGTAACGTAGGAAAAGGAATGAAACCATTTGTAAAAAGTTTTTATATCTTGTTATATTTTCCTTAATCTCTCCTTTGTAAGTTTGTCTTACTTCATCTATCTGTTTCCCACACTCCTAGCTATACCACACCGGCTCCTTCACCTTCATTTTCGGGCCCTTCCGTCTATAAATGTGCTTCTGGTGCTCTATAAATACAGGACAAATCCTTTCTATCTCGCTGTCTGTACTATCCTCCTTGGACTGCTCATGCGCAGCTATCGCTATATCTCATTGCACATTCTTATTATTTTATCGTGTAATGTCTTCATAGAGTTAACAAGCTGCATACCCGTGCTTCGTACGGCAGATAAGTAGTTATTTTATTGCCTTAAATCATGTATCATCAAAATTAATGCTACTACATAATTTTGTGTAGTTTATTATAGCATGGTTCCGTCATACTATATGTTATTCATCAATTGATAAGTAATCAATGTATAATGTTCCTTGACACTGGGGCGCTACGGACCATTGTCAACAAACAGATAACCTAGAGATAACCCGTTATCTATAGGTTACCAGTAATTGGAGTTTAATCAGTACAGGTTAAAATTTCGTTGTCAAAAATAAATGGACGTTAAAATTTAAAAATTTATGTATCCAAGATATCATTTGGAAACACCCATTATATTTGCAAGCATTATCAAGAAGTGTTCTTACTGGGGATGCTGATGGGTGAGGAGGCTGTGCAAGGGTTCGGGATATTATTACCTCGGATGGATCATCACCAGCGTAAACTCTATGAGGGACAAAATCACAGTTTATTTCTAGTAATTCAAGGTCTGACATCATAACCGCAAATAAAAATAATATTATGAAATAGATACAGTAGGGTACCAGCTGACCTGTTACCGTCCTAGCTTTCTAGGCGTGCATGCTGTCTTTAAAACCAAATAAAAATTCAAATCCCTCTAAAAATACCAAAAAAAAAACTTTCTTAGCGAGTGTTTACATCCCGAAGTATGTACATCCCAACATTCTGTCGAGTGGTTTGGGCTGGGGGATGATAGGTCAGTGAGTGAGTAGAGTGAGTGAGTGAGTGGTATTTCTGTCGAGTGGTTTGGGCTGGGGGATGATAGGTCAGTGAGTGAGTAGAGTGAGTGAGTGAGTGATATTTTTGTCGAGTGGTTTGGGCTGGGGGATGATAGGTCAGTGAGTGAGTAGAGTGAGTGAGTGAGTGATATTTCTGTCGAGTGGTTTGGGCTGGGGGATGATAGGTCAGTGAGTGAGTGAGTGAGTGGTATTTCTGTCGAGTGGTTTGGGCTGGGGGATGATAGGTCAGTGAGTGAGTAGAGTGAGTGAGTGAGTGGTATTTCTGTCGAGTGGTTTGGGCTGGGGGATGATAGGTCAGTGAGTGAGTAGAGTGAGTGAGTGAGTGGTATTTCTGTCGAGTGGTTTGGGCTGGGGGATGATAGGTCAGTGAGTGAGTAGAGTGAGTGAGTGGTATTTCTGTCGAGTGGTTTGGGCTGGGGGATGATAGGTCAGTGAGTGAGTAGAGTGAGTGAGTGAGTGGTATTTCTGTCGAGTGGTTTGGGCTGGGGGATGATAGGTCAGTGAGTGAGTAGAGTGAGTGAGTGAGTGGTATTTCTGTCGAGTGGTTTGGGCTGGGCGATGATAGGTCAGTGAGTGAGTAGAGTGAGTGAGTGAGTGGTATTTGACAAATATATACTAGATATAAACAAACAAAGAAGAGCCATCGAGTGTATATGGATTGCCCTTGCCTTTCTGGGAGCGATAAGCAAATGGACCTCGCCTTTGTCCGTAGAAAGTCCTAGCTTACTAATATCGAAGCCTTCAACAATGATATAACTAATGATAAATGACGTCATAACTACTAAAGACAATACTCAGCTGTATATGACTAGATGAAGCCATGTTTACAATGACTAGACCAAGTATAGAGAAATAGAACATGCATCTATCACAAAGAGATACAATACCTTCTAGTATATATATATATAAGAGAACCGGAATAGTATTATTAAATTAAAGCCAATATGTATGCGACAATAGCCTAAGGAACAGTTAACCAATTATTAACCAGTAAAATTTATATCTCAATATATGTACAGTTAGTGTAAAAAGTATTGGAACCATGAATGTTTTACTTTGTTAACATTTCCGACTAAAATAATTGTGCTTTAGGTAAATAGAAGGCATCAATAACATGGCGATAAGCTATATTTAAATATTCCCTGAAAATCTACATGAAACACTGGTATTTCTGTTATTTATTAACATTTTAACAATAAAATGCAATATTCTATGCGTAAAAAGTATTGGAACACCTGGTTTCTTGACTGTTGCAGCTAGACTTTGGACGGGATTAATTCCATTTTATCGGTGAACATTCTCCTTGTAGGGTGACTTGGTATCTTATATGTTTGAATCACTTTGGTTTAGCTCAATTTTAGCGCGGTTCCTCCCTCCCCCATAGGGAGGAACCCCGCTTATAAGGTTGATACAATGAAACAATCCGGAAATGCCGACTAGAAAATTTCGCGTTTCAGAACCCCTAGAGACCGAAAATAACGGTGGTTACAAATTTATATATATATATATATATATATATATATATATATATATATATATATATATATATATATATATATATATTTATATATATTTCTCTGTTCGCTCATTTCTGGCTTCCCTAATGGTCGGATTGTGATGAAATTTGGTGCAAAAATCTTTCGTCTAATTTGAAAGGTCAAGTTCGTTAACCAGCAAAATCCGCCTACTGGAAGATGGCGTTTGGGGCGAAATTCGCGCAAAGAAAATCGTAACGCTTACGTTTTTGAGTTCATAAGCTTGTAAGTACTCGTTTTATAGGCTTCTTGGGCTAGGAAAACGAATGGAACCATTTTCAAGGCGATAGTTTTAACCGTTTTCGAAAAAATTGGAAAAATAGTTTTTGAATACCGTTTTTGGTTTGGGTACTTAGAATCACGGGATTCAGTTGAAACATTTTCTGCATGTTTTACTTTCATCAAAACTAATATGTTGAAATTTTGGTTACGTTTGGAGTTAAGGAAGGGTTAGAATAAAATATTTTATTAACAGACATAAAAAGTTTTAGTAACTTTGTATACTTTCCTTAATATCTCGAGAAAGGTTGAGAATCTTGGTAAACGAAAGAATACCATTAGAAAGCTTATTAAATGCTCTATAAAAGAGGTTCGAATGAAAGTTCTGATTAGGCGATGTCAATCGGAGAAATAAGAGCTTAAAACTTTAAAGTAATTGATTTCGCTTATTCGAACTGTTCTTTTTGTCTGTTTTTTATTCCTTGTTATTTTTTAATTGCTTATAGTTGGATATTGTATTTGAAAATAAAACAGATTAGGCAAAATAAGAAAAACAATTTAATGTTAGAGAGATGGATTTCCAAGATATAGCTTTTCAACTGCCTAGCGTCCTTCCTAGGGAGGGTTGTTTGTCTTTGATTTTGGTACTTAGAATTATGGGATACAGTTGAAACATTTTCTGCATGTTCGAATTTCATCAACACTAATATGTTGAAATTGTTGTTACGTTTAGAGTAAAGGAAGGGTTAGAATAAAATATTTTATTAACAGACAAAAAAAGTTTTGGTAACTTTGTATACTTTCGTTAGTATCTCGAAAACCGTTGACAATCTTGTGAAGCGGAAGATTACCATTCGAAAGCTTACTAAATGCTCTGCAATATATATATATATATATATATATATATATATATATATGTACATAACTGTGTGTGTCTGTGTTAGCACACTCATTATGAAACGTCGACTTTTGTTCCTTGGACTTAAGCGAGTTTTGTCGAGCGAGATAGACAGGTATGTAGACAAGAGATTGTAGGATAAACGCAGAGAGATGACGAGACACCTTCACTGTTTATGATTGTAACCAAGAAGGAAATCAGCTGACATAATATCAACAAAGAGCAGCGGCTGTTATAAAAGCGATTGCAGAATCAGCAATATAGTAGTCATGCTGTCTGGGATGATATTAGTCGCAGCGATCTTCTTGCCGGCGGTGGTAGGGAGACTGGTCCCTCCAGGATCCATGGAGGTATCGATAGCAGAACTCCAGAGGCTGGAGACGGTGCTGGAGAACGCCGCGTTGGAGGAGAACATCGTCCCGTTCCATGAGGTGAAGAGGGTGGTGAGGGAGAGACCACTGGAGACTCCAGGAGGTGTGGAAGGTACGAACCTTCTGGAGGAGGAGAAGAAGAGGACTGTCAGAGAACAGCCTACGACATCGATACAACAAGAAGATACCGCAAGGAAACAGATCAAGACTTCTGCAGCTAGAGAAGATAGGCACTTCCACAGCGGAGCCACGCCTCTGTCGTATCCTGCCAGTCACGTCACCTTCAATGTGCCGCCTCCCCAGGTATCGTACTCCATCTCCCAGCAGGCACCGGTTCCACTTCCAAGGCCTCCGATATCGGTAAGTACCTTCAATATCCCGTCTCGACAGGTTTCGTATCCCCCATCCCGTGCCACGTTCGATGTGCCGCCTCCCATGTCACCTTCAATGTACCACCTCGACAGATACTACCTCCCAGTAGTCCCCGTTCCTGTTCAAGGCCGCTAACACCATTAGTTTCCACAGAAAGAGAAAAGTTTCCTCAGTCATTATAGATTAATATCCGTCTCTAAAGAGATATATACGCCTCTAAAGAGATATCTCACTTCTTGACAGATTGTTCGCCATCTCGTCCATAAAACTTGTTGCCGCCTAAGGAGGCACCTACATTGGTCCCGATCACATCCGATCCGATAGCCACCGACTGTCGGAAGAAAGACAAACGCATTCATCTCAATGGAGGCGCCTATATTGGTCCCGATCCGTTCCGCTCCGATAGGCACTGACTGTCGGAAGAAAAACAAACGCATTCATCTCAATGGAGGTAGGTGCCTACATTGGTCCCGACCCAATCCGGACCGATCCGATCTGATGGCCACCGATTCTCGGCCGTTCAAACTTGTTTGTTTCTAGACCGATTTCGGACCGACGAAGCAAAATGGCGCCGAACGACATATTGTCTATTCATCAACGTTAATAAACAAAACTATTACCTACGTTTTTGCGCATTTATTAAGTAATAAATTAATAATTAGGTCATATGTTGATTCCAAATACAATTACAAAACAGCCGAAACTATTCACATTTTTTTAAAATTTTATTTGAAGCAAATTATTCAAGAATGCTTCGTGCACAACCCATCGCCCGAGAAATCTGTATGTGTTATGCAGCTTCTGCGTGACGGATTTTTTTCCCTATCTAACACAGTTGCGCAGTTTCAATCAGTTTCTTTTTTTTTTTTTTTTTTTTTTTTTTTTTTTTTTTTTTTTTTTTTTTTTTTTTTTTTTTTCAATTTCGTTTTCTCCCTTCTAAAGTGTTTATTAGATCAGGTAAAAATAATTTGCGGATATTTGGTGACGTTAATCTTCTTATAGCGGGATTAGGAATGAGATGGTGCCAAAAATTTACTGTATATATCCGTTTATTATAAGATATGTTTATTATAAGATATGTTTATTATAAGATATGTTTATTATAAGATATGTTTATTTTACATACTTGGAAATACATTACATTTATTTATTTTAGTACTAAATTTTATTACAATCAATTTAATTTAAAAAATATTTGAACTCTCGAGTTGTTGGTGGAGAGTTCGTTTTTTTCTAATATTTTATTGTATTTAATTTATATTTTTCAGAATTGTGGTAGCGGAGGTTGCACAGGAGGCACGACGATCCACGTGCAGGACACACACCTGGTGACGCAACACGTACCACAGTCGTACACCGCCACTGTACCCTTCATCAGCGGATACAAGCTAACGCCCGTCATCGGTCAGAAGCACATCACCCTTCACGACTGGCATCACGGCGGATCGGCTGTGGGTTCCAATCCCGTCGGAGGATGCAGTCCCGATCCGTGGGGTGGGTATTGGCAACACCTGTACAACCACGCGAGGGACGCCAACGAATGGACCGCGGAGGACTTGTTGAGACCATTCGAAGACGCCAAGTACTTCCAGGCACCCATGGAAGAGGAACATAGTCTAGCAGAGGATAACCTTGCAGGACGTAACCTAGCGGAACATAACCTTGCAGAACACAGCCGAATCAATAGCAAGATTGATGACCTGAAGAACCACATCGAACACCTTGAATCTATCAGGGACAGTGTTCCCAGCTCCAATAACCTTGTCAGCGGGTAACCTGATATATGATGAAGGTATGTTATTCAATGGCTTCTCTTTATATATATATATATATATATATATATATATATATATATATATATATATATATATATACTAGTTGAATACCCGTGCTTCGTCACGGCAGATAAGTAGTTATTTTATTGCGTTAAATAATGGGTCATCAACATTAACGCTACTGCCAGTAGCAGGAGTTTAATTATTAGGTTAAAAATCGTTGTGAATAATAAATGGAAATTAAAATTTAAAAATGAATGTTCCCAAGATACCATTTGGAAACAGCCATTATATTTGCGAGCATTATCAAGAAGTGTTCTGACTGGGGATGCTGATGGGTGAGGAGACTGTGCAAGGGTTCGGGATATTATTACCTAGGATAGACCATCACCAGGTATAGCGTAAACTCTATGAGGGACGAAATCACAGTTTATTTCTAGTAATTCAAGGCCTGCTATCATAGTTGAAATAAACTGCAAATAGAAATAATATTATGAAATGGATACAGTACAATACTAGCTGATCTTCTATCGATCTAGCAACGCTTGGCTTTCCTGCTAAAACCAACTAAAAATGCAAACCCCTCTAAAAATACTTGAAAATTTGAATATCAAAAAATCCTTTCATAGCGAGTGTTTAGGTTCTAAAGGGAATGCCCCTGCAAAATTTCCAATTCTTCTGTGAAGTGGATTGGGCTGGGCGATGATAGGCAGTGAGTGAGTGAGTGAGTGGATTGGGCTGGGCGATGATAGGTCAGTGAGTGAGTGAGTGAGTGAGTCAGTGAGTGAGTGAGTCAGTGAGTGAGTGAGTGAGTGAGTGAGTGAGTGAGTCAGTGAGTCAGTGAGTGAGTGAGTCAGTGAGTGAGTGAGTGAGTCAGTGAGTGAGTGAGTGAGTGAGTGAGTGAGTCAGTGAGTGAGTGAGTGAGTGGTATTTGACTATTATATAGTAGATATTGCATTAGTATACTTTTCTATAAATAAGGAGATAATGAAATCCTACAGAGACATATTCATCATAATAGATCGGACGGATAAATATATCAAGAATAGCATCTGAAGATGATTAAAGTATAGGATTCGGAACACTGGCTTTTCAGCAAGATTGGCATAAACTGAATCAATGCAATATGGCGGACTAATGTCAGCTGATCGACAATCGATAGCTTACATGATAACTAATATACATACGATTAAAACGACATTCTCAGTTATCTGTTAAACTGAAATTTTCTAAACCGTAATAATTCTTTTCTATCTAATCAATTCGTAAAAACAATATGTTGCTATTTATAAAGCTTCGTTTTATTTATCTCCGGGCAAAAATGTGGGTTTATAGTGAAAAATGTAGCTTCTGTAAAAACTAGTAATATCAGATGTAGCAAAAAAAAAAACAAAAAAAAAAAAAAAAAACCTAACTCTTGTATAAAAAGATGATAGGAAAATAGAAAGAATGTTATTGAAACATAGAATATGATATGGCATGATAATGCATATATATATATATATATATATATATATATATATATATATATATATATATATATACATATATGAATGTGTGCATATATACTCGTGATTATAGAAACACCAATTTGAACTACCACGATATTTGTGATCAATAAATTCTGAACGTGGACTTTTATAGGCGTTATACTTCCGGCGTCTGCTATTCTTTTATAGGCGTTATACTTCCGGCGTCTGCTATTCTTTTATAGGCGTTATACTTCCGGCGTCTGCTATTCTTTAATAGGCGTTATACTTCCGGCGTCTGCTATTCTTTTATAGGCGTTATACTTCCGGCGTCTGCTATTCTTTTATAGGCGTTATACTTCCGGCGTCTGCTATTCTTTTATAGGCGTTATACTTCCGGCGTCTGCTATTCTTTTATAGGCGTTATACTTCCGGCGTCTGCTATTCTTTAATAGGCGTTATACTTCCGGCGTCTGCTATTCTTTTATAGGCGTTATACTTCCGGCGTCTGCTATTCTTTTATAGGCGTTATACTTCCGGCGTCTGCTATTCTTTAATAGGCGTTATACTTCCGGCGTCTGCTATTCTTTAATAGGCGTTATACTTCCGGCGTCTGCTATTCTTTTATAGGCGTTATACTCCCGGCGTCTGATATTCTTTTATAGGCGTTATACTTCCGGCGTCTGCTATTCTTTTATAGGCGTTATACTTCCGGCGTCTGCTATTCTTTTATAGGCGTTATACTTCCGGCGTCTGCTATTCTTTTATAGGCGTTATACTTCCGGCGTCTGCTATTCTTTTATAGGCGTTATACTTCCGGCGTCTGCTATTCTTTTATAGGCGTTGTACTTCCGGCGTCTGCTATTCTTTAATAGGCGTTATACTTCCGGCGTCTGCTATTCTTTTATAGGCGTTATACTTCCGGCGTCTGCTATTCTTTAATAGGCGTTATACTTCGGGCGTCTGCTATTCTTTTATAGGCGTTATACTTCCGGCGTCTGCTATTCTTTAATAGGCGTTATACTTCCGGCGTCTGCTATTCTTTTATAGGCGTTATACTTCCGGCGTCTGCTATTCTTTTATAGGCGTTATACTTCCGGCGTCTGCTATTCTTTAATAGGCGTTATACTTCCGGCGTCTGCTATTCTTTTATAGGCGTTATACTTCCGGCGTCTGCTATTCTTTTATAGGCGTTATACTTCCGGCGTCTGCTATTCTTTAATAGGCGTTATACTTCCGGCGTCTGCTATTCTTTAATAGGCGTTATACTTCCGGCGTCTGCTATTCTTTTATAGGCGTTATACTTCCGGCGTCTGCTATTCTTTTATAGGCGTTATACTTCCGGCGTCTGCTATTCTTTTATAGGCGTTATACTTCCGGCGTCTGCTATTCTTTTATAGGCGTTGTACTTCCGGCGTCTGCTATTCTTTAATAGGCGTTATACTTCCGGCGTCTGCTATTCTTTTATAGGCGTTATACTTCCGGCGTCTGCTATTCTTTTATAGGCGTTATACTTCCGGCGTCTGCTATTCTTTTATAGGCGTTATACTTCCGGCGTCTGCTATTCTTTTATAGGCGTTATACTTCCGGCGTCTGCTATTCTTTTATAGGCGTTATACTTCCGGCGTCTGCTATTCTTTTATAGGCGTTATACTTCCGGCGTCTGCTATTCTTTTATAGGCGTTATACTTCCGGCGTCTCCTATTCTTTTATAGGCGTTATACTTCCGGCGTCTGCTATTCTTTTATAGGCGTTATACTTCCGGCGTCTGCTATTCTTTAATAGGCGTTATACTTCCGGCGTCTGCTATTCTTTTATAGGCGTTATACTTCCGGCGTCTGCTATTCTTTTATACGCATTATACTTCCGGCGTCTGCTATTCTTTTATAGGCGTTATACTTCCGGCGTCTGCTATTCTTTAATAGGCGTTATACTTCCGGCGTCTGCTATTCTTTTATAGGCGTTATACTTCCGGCGTCTGCTATTCTTTTATAGGCGTTATACTTCCGGCGTCTGCTATTCTTTTATAGGCGTTATACTTCCGGCGTCTGCTATTCTTTTATAGGCGTTATACTTCCGGCGTCTGCTATTCTTTTATAGGCGTTATACTTTCGGCGTCTGCTATTCTTTAATAGGCGTTATACTTCCGGCGTCTGCTATTCTTTAATAGGCGTTATACTTCCGGCGTCTGCTATTCTTTAATAGGCGTTATACTTCCGGCGTCTGCTATTCTTTTATAGGCGTTATACTCCCGGCGTCTGATATTCTTTTATAGGCGTTATACTCCCGGCGTCTGCTATTCTTTTATAGGCGTTATACTTCCGGCGTCTGCTATTCTTTTATAGGCGTTATACTTCCGGCGTCTGCTATTCTTTAATAGGCGTTATACTTCCGGCGTCTGCTATTCTTTTATAGGCGTTATACTTCCGGCGTCTGCTATTCTTTTATAGGCGTTATACTTCCGGCGTCTGCTATTCTTTAATAGGCGTTATACTTCCGGCGTCTGCTATTCTTTAATAGGCGTTATACTTCCGGCGTCTGCTATTCTTTTATAGGCGTTATACTTCCGGCGTCTGCTATTCTTTTATAGGCGTTATACTTCCGGCGTCTGCTATTCTTTTATAGGCGTTATACTTCCGGCGTCTGCTATTCTTTTATAGGCGTTATACTTCCGGCGTCTGCTATTCTTTAATAGGCGTTATACTCCCGGCGTCTGCTATTCTTTTATAGGCGTTATACTCCCGGCGTCTGATATTCTTTTATAGGCGTTATACTCCCGGCGTCTGATATTCTTTTATAGGCGTTATACTCCCGGCGTCTGCTATTCTTTTATAGGCGTTATACTCCCGGCGTCTGCTATTCTTTTATAGGCGTTATACTCCCGGCGTCTGCTATTCTTTTATAGGCGTTATACTCCCGGCGTCTGCTATTCTTTTATAGGCGTTATACTTCCGGCGTCTGCTATTCTTTTATAGGCGTTATACTTCCGGCGTCTGCTATTCTTTAATAGGCGTTATACTTCCGGCGTCTGCTATTCTTTTATAGGCGTTATAATTCCGGCGTCTGCTATTCTTTAATAGGCGTTATACTTCCGGCGTCTGCTATTCTTTTATAGGCGTTATACTTCCGGCGTCTACTATTCTTTTATAGGCGTTATACTTCCGGCGTCTGCTATTCTTTTATAGGCGTTATACTTCCGGCGTCTGCTATTCTTTTATAGGCGTTATACTTCCGGCGTCTGCTATTCTTTAATAGGCGTTATACTTCCGGCTTCTGATATTCTTTTATAGGCGTTATACTCCCGGCGTCTGCTATTCTTTTATAGGCGTTATACTTCCGGCGTCTGCTATTCTTTTATAGGCGTTGTACTTCCGGCGTCTGCTATTCTTTTATAGGTGTTATACTTCCGGCGTCTGCTATGCTTTTATAGGCGTTATACTTCCGGCGTCTGCTATTCTTTTATAGGCGTTACACTTCCGGCGTCTGCTATTCTTTTATAGGCGTTATACTTCCGGCGTCTGCTATTCTTTTGTAGGCGTTATACTTCCGGCGTCTCCTATTCTTTTATAGGCGTTATACTCCCGGCGTCTGCTATTCTTTTATAGGCGTTATACTTCCGGCGTCTGCTATTCTTTTATAGGCGTTATACTTCCGGCGTCTGCTATTCTTTTATAGGCGTTATACTTCCGGTGTCTGCTATTCTTTTATAGGCGTTGTACTTCCGGCGTCTGCTATTCTTTTATAGGTGTTATACTTCCGGCGTCTTCTATTCTTTTATAGGCGTTATACTTCCGGCGTCTGCTATTCTTTTATAGGCGTTATACTTCCGGCGTCTGCTATTCTTTTATAGGCGTTATACTTCCGGCGTCTGCTATTCTTTTATAGGCGTTATACTTCCGGCGTCTCCTATCCTTTTTTTCCTTGTGTAGACAAAATAACTAAATGTTTCATTCAATGCCAGTAAATCTTGAATACATAAATATTGAAATATAAAAACAATTTTTAAATTAAATAAATTAGCAACATTAACAACTGTAATTTATTTTTTGATTCCAGATATTTTCTAATTGCAGAAATGGCAGTAAAAGGATACATATCTTAGAATCCATCGAGCTTGAAGAGAAATATCAACAGTAAATAAAGAACGATGAATGCATAAATCGTCACTATAAACCTAGCCAATAGTTGGTTGGTAGTTAGGAATAACCATAACCAGGCTATAAACTATAGAACAATATACTTCGCATATTCCATATGGTAATTCTTCAAGGTTTTACAATATCATATAAATGTAAATATATTATTTATTTAAGAAGAAATGTAAATATAACGAGTGAAGTAACTTTGTATACTTTTATATAATAAACATTTAAATCAGCTGTGGATTATTTTATTTAACCCCCTCGTCGGGCGGAAATGTTTTAAATATGGGGTATTTATTTATTGTGTCCCGCTTCAATGGCGATAACACAAAGAAGTGTATCCTCTGAACTTAGCTATTCTAGGAAACCAGCATGGTTATTGGCGTTGGAAGAAGAGTATCCTCTGAACTTAGCTATTCTAGGAAATCAGCATGGTTATTGGTGTTGGAAGAAGAGTATCCTCTGAACTTAGCTATTCTAGGAAATCAGCATGGTTATTGGCGTTGGAAGAAGAGTATCCTCTGAACTTAGCTATTGTAGGAAATCAGCATGGTTATTGGTGTTGGAAGAAGAGTATCCTCCGAACTTAGCTATTCTAGGAAATCAGCATGGTTATTGGTGTTGGAAGAAGATTATCCTCTGAACTTAGCTATTCTAGGAAATCAGCATGGTTATTGGTGTTGGAAGAAGAGTATCCTCTGAACTTAGCTATTCTAGGAAATCAGCATGGTTATTGGTGTTGGAAGAAGAGTATCCTCTGAACTTAGCTATTCTAGGAAATCAGCATGGTTATTGGTGTTGGAAGAAGAGTATCCTCTGAACTTAGCTATTCTAGGAAATCAGCATGGTTATTGGTGTTGGAAGAAGAGTATCCTCTGAACTTAGCTATTCTAGGAAATCAGCATGGTTATTGGTGTTGGAAGAAGAGTATCCTCTGAACTTAGCTATTCTAGGAAATCAGCATGGTTATTGGTGTTGGATGAACAGTATCCTCTGAACTTAGCTATTCTAGGAAATCAGCATGGTTATTGGTGTTGGAAGAAGAGTATCCTCTGAACTTAGCTATTCTAGGAAATCAGCATGGTTATTGGTGTTGGAAGAAGAGTATCCTCCGAACTTAGCTATTCTAGGAAATCAGCATGGTTATTGGTGTTGGAAGAAGAGTATCCTCCGAACTTAGCTATTCTAGGAAATCAGCATGGTTATTGGTGTTGGAAGAAGAGTATCCTCTGAACTTAGCTATTCTAGGAAATCAGCATGGTTATTGGTGTTGGAAGAAGAGTATCCTCTGAACTTAGCTATTCTAGGAAATCAGCATGGTTATTGGTGTTGGAAGAAGAGTATCCTCTGAACTTAGCTATTCTAGGAAATCAGCATGGTTATTGGTGTTGGAAGAAGAGTATCCTCTGAACTTAGCTATTCTAGGAAATCAGCATGGTTATTGGTGTTGGAAGAACAGTATCCTCTGAACTTAGCTATTCTAGGAAATCAGCATGGTTATTGGTGTTGGAAGAAGAGTATCCTCTGAACTTAGCTATTCTAGGAAATCAGCATGGTTATTGGTGTTGGATGAACAGTATCCTCTGAACTTAGCTATTCTAGGAAATCAGCATGGTTATTGGTGTTGGAAGAAGAGTATCCTCTGAACTTAGCTATTCTAGGAAATCAGCATGGTTATTGGTGTTGGAAGAAGAGTATCCTCCGAACTTAGCTATTCTAGGAAATCAGCATGGTTATTGGTGTTGGAAGAAGAGTATCCTCTGAACTTAGCTATCCTAGGAAATCAGCATGGTTATTGGTGTTGGAAGAAGAGTATCCTCTGAACTTAGCTATTCTAGGAAATCAGCATGGTTATTGGTGTTGGAAGAAGAGTATCCTCCGAACTTAGCTATTCTAGGAAATCAGCGTGGTTATTGGTGTTGGATGAACAGTATCCTCTGAACTTAGCTATTCTAGGAAATCAGCATGGTTATTGGTGTTGGAAGAAGAGTATCCTCTGAACTTAGCTATTCTAGGAAATCAGCATGGTTATTGGTGTTGGAAGAAGAGTATCCTCCGAACTTAGCTATTCTAGGAAATCAGCATGGTTATTGGTGTTGGAAGAAGAGTATCCTCTGAACTTAGCTATCCTAGGAAATCAGCATGGTTATTGGTGTTGGAAGAAGAGTATCCTCTGAACTTAGCTATTCTAGGAAATCAGCATGGTTATTGGTGTTGGAAGAAGAGTATCCTCTGAACTTAGCTATTCTAGGAAATCATCATGGTTATTGGTGTTGGAAGAAGAGTATCCTCTGTACTTAGCTATTCTAGGAAATCAGCATGGTTATTGGTGTTGGAAGAAGAGTATCCTCTGAACTTAGCTATTCTAGGAAATCAGCATGGTTATTGGTGTTGAAAGAACAGTATCCTCTGAACTTAGCTATTCTAGGAAATCAGCATGGTTATTGGTGTTAGAAGAAGAGTATCCTCTGAACTTAGCTATTCTAGGAAATCAGCATGGTTATTGGTGTTGGAAGAAGAGAATCCTCTGTACTGATCTATTCTAGGAAATCAGCATGGTTATTGGTGTTGGAAGAAGAGTATCCTCTGAACTTAGCTATTCTAGGAAATCAGGATGGTTATTGGTGTTGGAAGAAGAGTATCCTCTGAACTTAGCTATTCTAGGAAATCAGCATGGTTATTGGTGTTGGAAGAAGAGTATCCCGTGAACTTAGCTATTCTAGGAAATCAGCATGGTTATTGGTGTTGGAAGAACAGTATCCTCTGAACTTAGCTATTCTAGGAAATCAGCATGGTTATTGGTGTTGGAAGAACAGTATCCTCTGAACTTAGCTATTCTAGGAAATCAGCATGGTTATTGGCGTTGAAAGAAGAGTATCCTCTGAACTTAGCTATTCTAGGAAATCAGCATGGTTATTGGTGTTGGAAGAAGAGTATCCTCTGAACTTAGCTATTCTAGGAAATCAGCATGGTTATTGGTGTTGGAAGAACAGTATCCTCTGAAATTAGCTATTCTAGGAAATCAGCATGGTTATTGGTGTTGGAAGAAGAGTATCCTCTGAACTTAGCTATTCTAGGAAATCAGCATGGTTATTGGTGTTGGAAGAAGAGTATCCTCTGTACTTAGCTATTCTAGGAAATCAGCATGGTTATTGGTGTTGGAAGAAGAGTATCCCGTGAACTTAGCTATTCTAGGAAATCAGCATGGTTATTGGTGTTGGAAGAACAGTATCCTCTGAACTTAGCTATTCTAGGAAATCAGCATGGTTATTGGTGTTAGAAGAACAGTATCCTCTGAACATAGCTATTCTAGGAAATCAGCATGGTTATTGGTGTTGGAAGAAGAGTATCCTCTGAACTTAGCTATTCTAGGAAATCAGCATGGTTATTGGTGTTGGAAGAAGAGTATCCCGTGAACTTAGCTATTCTAGGAAATCAGCATGGTTATTGGTGTTGGAAGAACAGTATCCTCTGAACTTAGCTATTCTAGGAAATCAGCATGGTTATTGGCGTTGGAAGAAGAGTATCCTCTGAACTTAGCTATTCTAGGAAATCAGCATGGTTATTGGTGTTGGAAGAACAGTATCCTCTGAACTTAGCTATTCTAGGAAATCAGCATGGTTATTGGTGTTGGAAGAACAGTATCCTCTGAACTTAGCTATTCTAGGAAATCAGCATGGTTATTGGTGTTGGAAGAACAGTATCCTCTGAACTTGGCTATTCTAGGAAATCAGCATGGTTATTGGTGTTGGAAGAACAGTATCCTCTGAACTTAGCTATTCTAGGAAATCAGCATGGTTATTGGTGTTGGAAGAAGTGTATCCTCTGAACTTAGCTATTCTAGGAAATCAGCATGGTTATTGGTGTTGGAAGAAGAGTATCCTCTGAACTTAGCTATTCTAGGAAATCAGCATGGTTATTGGTGTTGGATGAATACTATGGTTTGAACTTAGGTATTCTAAGAAATCAGCATGGTTATTGGTGTTGGAAGAAGAGTATCCTCTGTACTGATCTATTCTAGGAAATCAGCATGGTTATTGGTGTTGGAAGAAGAGTATCCCGTGAACTTAGCTATTCTAGGAAATCAGCATGGTTATTGGTGTTGGAAGAACAGTATCCTCTGAACTTAGCTATTCTAGGAAATCAGCATGGTTACTGGTGTTGGAAGAACAGTATCCTCTGAACTTAGCTATTCTAGGAAATCAGCATGGTTATTGGAGTTGGAAGAAGAGTATCCTCTGAACTTAGCTATTCTAGGAAATCAGGATGGTTATTGGTGTTGGAAGAAGAGTATCCTCTAAACTTAGCTATTCTAGGAAATCAGCATGGTTATTGGCGTTGGAAGAACAGTATCCTCTGAACTTAGCTATTCTAGGACATAAGCATGGTTATTGGTGTTGGAAGAACAGTATCCTATGAACTTAGCTATTCTAGGAAATCAGCATGGTTATTGGTGTTGGAAGAAGAGTATCCTCTGAACTTAGCTATTCTAGGAAATCAGCATGGTTATTGGGGTTGGATGAATACTATGGTTTGAACTTAGGTATTCTAGGAAATCAGCATGGTTATTGGTGTTGGAAGAACAGTATCCTCTGAACTTAGCTATTCTAGGAAATCAGCATGGTTATTGGTGTTGGAAGAAGAGTATCCTCTGAACTTAGCTATTCTAGGAAATCAGCATGGTTATTGGTGTTGGAAGAAGAGTATCCTCTGAACTTAGCTATTCTAGGAAATCAGCATGGTTATTGGTGTTGGATGAATACTATGGTTTGAACTTAGGTATTCTAGGAAATCAGCATGGTTATTGGTGTTGGAAGAAGAGTATCCTCTGTACTGATCTATTCTAGGAAATCAGCATGGTTATTGGTGTTGGAAGAAGAGTATCCCGTGAACGTAGCTATTCTAGGAAATCAGCATGGTTATTGGTGTTGGAAGAACAGTATCCTCTGAACTTAGCTATTCTAGGAAATCAGCATGGTTATTGGTGTTGGAAGAACAGTATCCTCTGAACTTAGCTATTCTAGGAAATCAGCATGGTTATTGGAGTTGGAAGAAGAGTATCCTCTGAACTTAGCTATTCTAGGAAATCAGGATGGTTATTGGTGTTGGAAGAAGAGTATCCTCTGAACTTAGCTATTCTAGGAAATCAGCATGGTTATTGGTGTTGGAAGAAGAGTATCCTCTGAACTTAGCTATTCTAGGAAATCAGCATGGTTATTGGCGTTGGAAGAAGAGTATCCTCTGAACTTAGCTATTGTAGGAAATCAGCATGGTTATTGGTGTTGGAAGAAGAGTATCCTCCGAACTTAGCTATTCTAGGAAATCAGCGTGGTTATTGGTGTTGGATGAACAGTATCCTCTGAACTTAGCTATTCTAGGAAATCAGCATGGTTATTGGTGTTGGAAGAAGAGTATCCTCTGAACTTAGCTATTCTAGGAAATCAGCATGGTTATTGGTGTTGGAAGAAGAGCATCCTCCGAACTTAGCTATTCTAGGAAATCAGCATGGTTATTGGTGTTGGAAGAAGAGTATCCTCTGAACTTAGCTATCCTAGGAAATCAGCATGGTTATTGGTGTTGGAAGAAGAGTATCCTCTGAACTTAGCTATTCTAGGAAATCAGCATGGTTATTGGTGTTGGAAGAAGAGTATCCTCTGAACTTAGCTATTCTAGGAAATCATCATGGTTATTGGTGTTGGAAGAAGAGTATCCTCTGTACTTAGCTATTCTAGGAAATCAGCATGGTTATTGGTGTTGGAAGAAGAGTATCCTCTGAACTTAGCTATTCTAGGAAATCAGCATGGTTATTGGTGTTGAAAGAACAGTATCCTCTGAACTTAGCTATTCTAGGAAATCAGCATGGTTATTGGTGTTAGAAGAAGAGTATCCTCTGAACTTAGCTATTCTAGGAAATCAGCATGGTTATTGGTGTTGGAAGAAGAGAATCCTCTGTACTGATCTATTCTAGGAAATCAGCATGGTTATTGGTGTTGGAAGAAGAGTATCCTCTGAACTTAGCTATTCTAGGAAATCAGCATGGTTATTGGCGTTGGAAGAAGAGTATCCTCTGAACTTAGCTATTCTAGGAAATCAGCATGGTTATTGGTGTTGGAAGAAGAGTATCCTCTGAACTTAGCTATCCTAGGAAATCAGCATGGTTATTGGTGTTGGAAGAAGAGTATCCTCTGAACTTAGCTATTCTAGGAAATCAGCATGGTTATTGGTGTTGGAAGAAGAGTATCCTCTGAACTTAGCTATTCTAGGAAATCATCATGGTTATTGGTGTTGGAAGAAGAGTATCCTCTGTACTTAGCTATTCTAGGAAATCAGCATGGTTATTGGTGTTGGAAGAAGAGTATCCTCTGAACTTAGCTATTCTAGGAAATCAGCATGGTTATTGGTGTTGAAAGAACAGTATCCTCTGAACTTAGCTATTCTAGGAAATCAGCATGGTTATTGGTGTTGGAAGAAGAGTATCCTCTGAACTTAGCTATTCTAGGAAATCAGCATGGTTATTGGTGTTGGAAGAAGAGTATCCTCTGTACTTAGCTATTCTAGGAAATCAGCATGGTTATTGGTGTTGGAAGAAGAGTATCCCGTGAACTTAGCTATTCTAGGAAATCAGCATGGTTATTGGTGTTGGAAGAACAGTATCCTCTGAACTTAGCTATTCTAGGAAATCAGCATGGTTATTGGTGTTGGAAGAACAGTATCCTCTGAACTGAGCTATTCTAGGAAATCAGCATGGTTATTGGCGTTGGAAGAAGAGTATCCTCTGAACTTAGCTATTCTAGGAAATCAGCATGGTTATTGGTGTTGGAAGAAGAGTATCCTCTGAACTTAGCTATTCTAGGAAATCAGCATGGTTATTGGTGTTGGAAGAAGAGTATCCCGTGAACTTAGCTATTCTAGGAAATCAGCATGGTTATTGGTGTTGGAAGAAGAGTATCCTCTGAACTTAGCTATTCTAGGAAATCAGCATGGTTATTGGTGTTGGAAGAAGAGTATCCTCTGAACTTAGCTATTCTAGGAAATCAGCATGGTTATTGGTGTTAGAAGAAGAGTATCCCGTGAACTTAGCTATTCTAGGAAATCAGCATGGTTATTAGTGTTGGAAGAACAGTATCCTCTGAACTTAGCTATTCTAGGAAATCAGCATGGTTATTGGTGTTGGAAGAACAGTATCCTCTGAACTTAGCTATTCTAGGAAATCAGCATGGTTATTGGTGTTGGAAGAACAGTATCCTCTGAACTTAGCTATTCTAGGAAATCAGCATGGTTATTGGCGTTGGAAGAAGAGTATCCTCTGAACTTAGCTATTCTAGGAAATCAGCATGGTTATTGGTGTTGGAAGAACAGTATCCTCTGAACTTAGCTATTCTAGGAAATCAGCATGGTTATTGGTGTTAGAAGAACAGTATCCTCTGAACTTAGCTATTCTAGGAAATCAGCATGGTTATTGGTGTTGGAAGAACAGTATCCTCTGAACTTGGCTATTCTAGGAAATCAGCATGGTTATTGGTGTTGGAAGAACAGTATCCTCTGAAATTAGCTATTCTAGGAAATCAGCATGGTTATTGGCGTTGGAAGAAGAGTATCCTCTGAACTTAGCTATTCTAGGAAATCAGCATGGTTATTGGTGTTGGAAGAAGAGTATCCTCTGAACTTAGCTATCCTAGGAAATCAGCATGGTTATTGGTGTTGGAAGAAGAGTATCCTCTGAACTTAGCTATTCTAGGAAATCAGCATGGTTATTGGTGTTGGAAGAAGAGTATCCTCTGAACTTAGCTATTCTAGGAAATCATCATGGTTATTGGTGTTGGAAGAAGAGTATCCTCTGTACTTAGCTATTCTAGGAAATCAGCATGGTTATTGGTGTTGGAAGAAGAGTATCCTCTGAACTTAGCTATTCTAGGAAATCAGCATGGTTATTGGTGTTGAAAGAACAGTATCCTCTGAACTTAGCTATTCTAGGAAATCAGCATGGTTATTGGTGTTAGAAGAAGAGTATCCTCTGAACTTAGCTATTCTAGGAAATCAGCATGGTTATTGGTGTTGGAAGAAGAGAATCCTCTGTACTGATCTATTCTAGGAAATCAGCATGGTTATTGGTGTTGGAAGAACAGTATCCTCTGAACTTAGCTATTCTAGGAAATCAGCATGGTTATTGGTGTTGGAAGAACAGTATCCTCTGAACTTAGCTATTCTAGGAAATCAGCATGGTTATTGGCGTTGAAAGAAGAGTATCCTCTGAACTTAGCTATTCTAGGAAATCAGCATGGTTATTGGTGTTGGAAGAAGAGTATCCTCTGAACTTAGCTATTCTAGGAAATCAGCATGGTTATTGGTGTTGGAAGAACAGTATCCTCTGAAATTAGCTATTCTAGGAAATCAGCATGGTTATTGGTGTTGGAAGAAGAGTATCCTCTGAACTTAGCTATTCTAGGAAATCAGCATGGTTATTGGTGTTGGAAGAAGAGTATCCTCTGTACTTAGCTACTCTAGGAAATCAGCATGGTTATTGGTGTTGGAAGAAGAGTATCCCGTGAACTTAGCTATTCTAGGAAATCAGCATGGTTATTGGTGTTGGAAGAACAGTATCCTCTGAACTTAGCTATTCTAGGAAATCAGCATGGTTATTGGTGTTAGAAGAACAGTATCCTCTAAACTGAGCTATTCTAGGAAATCAGCATGGTTATTGGCGTTGGAAGAAGAGTATCCTCTGAACTTAGCTATTCTAGGAAATCAGCATGGTTATTGGTGTTGGAAGAAGAGTATCCTCTGAACTTAGCTATTCTAGGAAATCAGCATGGTTATTGGTGTTGGAAGAACAGTATCCTCTAAACTGAGCTATTCTAGGAAATCAGCATGGTTATTGGCGTTGGAAGAAGAGTATCCTCTGAACTTAGCTATTCTAGGAAATCAGCATGGTTATTGGTGTTGGAAGAAGAGTATCCTCTGAACTTAGCTATTCTAGGAAATCAGCATGGTTATTGGTGTTGGAAGAAGAGTATCCCGTGAACTTAGCTATTCTAGGAAATCAGCATGGTTATTGGTGTTGGAAGAAGAGTATCCTCTGAACTTAGCTATTCTAGGAAATCAGCATGGTTATTGGTGTTGGAAGAACAGTATCCTCTGAACTGAGCTATTCTAGGAAATCAGCATGGTTATTGGCGTTGGAAGAAGAGTATCCTCTGAACTTAGCTATTCTAGGAAATCAGCATGGTTATTGGTGTTGGAAGAAGAGTATCCTCTGAACTTAGCTATTCTAGGAAATCAGCATGGTTATTGGTGTTGGAAGAAGAGTATCCCGTGAACTTAGCTATTCTAGGAAATCAGCATGGTTATTGGTGTTGGAAGAACAGTATCCTCTGAACTTAGCTATTCTAGGAAATCAGCATGGTTATTGGCGTTGGAAGAAGAGTATCCTCTGAACTTAGCTATTCTAGGAAATCAGCATGGTTATTGGTGTTGGAAGAACAGTATCCTCTGAACTTAGCTATTCTAGGAAATCAGCATGGTTATTGGCGTTGGAAGAAGAGTATCCTCTGAACTTAGCTATTCTAGGAAATCAGCATGGTTATTGGTGTTGGAAGAAGAGTATCCTCTGAACTTAGCTATTCTAGGAAATCAGCATGGTTATTGGTGTTGGAAGAAGAGTATCCCGTGAACTTAGCTATTCTAGGAAATCAGCATGGTTATTGGTGTTGGAAGAACAGTATCCTCTGAACTTAGCTATTCTAGGAAATCAGCATAATTATTGGCGTTGGAAGAAGAGTATCCTCTGAACTTAGCTATTCTAGGAAATCAGCATGGTTATTGGTGTTGGAAGAACAGTATCCTCTGAACTTAGCTATTCTAGGAAATCAGCATGGTTATTGGTGTTGGAAGAACAGTATCCTCTGAACTTAGCTATTCTAGGAAATCAGCATGGTTATTGGTGTTGGAAGAACAGTATCCTCTGAACTTGGCTATTCTAGGAAATCAGCATGGTTATTGGTGTTGGAAGAACAGTATCCTCTGAACTTAGCTATTCTAGGAAATCAGCATGGTTATTGGTGTTGGAAGAAGTGTATCCTCTGAACTTAGCTATTCTAGGAAATCAGCATGGTTATTGGTGTTGGAAGAAGAGTATCCTCTGAACTTAGCTATTCTAGGAAATCAGCATGGTTATTGGTGTTGGATGAATACTATGGTTTGAACTTAGGTATTCTAAGAAATCAGCATGGTTATTGGTGTTGGAAGAAGAGTATCCTCTGTACTGATCTATTCTAGGAAATCAGCATGGTTATTGGTGTTGGAAGAAGAGTATCCCGTGAACTTAGCTATTCTAGGAAATCAGCATGGTTATTGGTGTTGGAAGAACAGTATCCTCTGAACTTAGCTATTCTAGGAAATCAGCATGGTTACTGGTGTTGGAAGAACAGTATCCTCTGAACTTAGCTATTCTAGGAAATCAGCATGGTTATTGGAGTTGGAAGAAGAGTATCCTCTGAACTTAGCTATTCTAGGAAATCAGGATGGTTATTGGTGTTGGAAGAAGAGTATCCTCTAAACTTAGCTATTCTAGGAAATCAGCATGGTTATTGGCGTTGGAAGAACAGTATCCTCTGAACTTAGCTATTCTAGGACATAAGCATGGTTATTGGTGTTGGAAGAACAGTATCCTATGAACTTAGCTATTCTAGGAAATCAGCATGGTTATTGGTGTTGGAAGAAGAGTATCCTCTGAACTTAGCTATTCTAGGAAATCAGCATGGTTATTGGGGTTGGATGAATACTATGGTTTGAACTTAGGTATTCTAGGAAATCAGCATGGTTATTGGTGTTGGAAGAACAGTATCCTCTGAACTTAGCTATTCTAGGAAATCAGCATGGTTATTGGTGTTGGAAGAAGAGTATCCTCTGAACTTAGCTATTCTAGGAAATCAGCATGGTTATTGGTGTTGGAAGAAGAGTATCCTCTGAACTTAGCTATTCTAGGAAATCAGCATGGTTATTGGTGTTGGATGAATACTATGGTTTGAACTTAGGTATTCTAGGAAATCAGCATGGTTATTGGTGTTGGAAGAAGAGTATCCTCTGTACTGATCTATTCTAGGAAATCAGCATGGTTATTGGTGTTGGAAGAAGAGTATCCCGTGAACGTAGCTATTCTAGGAAATCAGCATGGTTATTGGTGTTGGAAGAACAGTATCCTCTGAACTTAGCTATTCTAGGAAATCAGCATGGTTATTGGTGTTGGAAGAACAGTATCCTCTGAACTTAGCTATTCTAGGAAATCAGCATGGTTATTGGAGTTGGAAGAAGAGTATCCTCTGAACTTAGCTATTCTAGGAAATCAGGATGGTTATTGGTGTTGGAAGAAGAGTATCCTCTGAACTTAGCTATTCTAGGAAATCAGCATGGTTATTGGTGTTGGAAGAAGAGTATCCTCTGAACTTAGCTATTCTAGGAAATCAGCATGGTTATTGGCGTTGGAAGAAGAGTATCCTCCGAACTTAGCTATTGTAGGAAATCAGCATGGTTATTGGTGTTGGAAGAAGAGTATCCTCCGAACTTAGCTATTCTAGGAAATCAGCGTGGTTATTGGTGTTGGATGAACAGTATCCTCTGAACTTAGCTATTCTAGGAAATCAGCATGGTTATTGGTGTTGGAAGAAGAGTATCCTCTGAACTTAGCTATTCTAGGAAATCAGCATGGTTATTGGTGTTGGAAGAAGAGCATCCTCCGAACTTAGCTATTCTAGGAAATCAGCATGGTTATTGGTGTTGGAAGAAGAGTATCCTCTGAACTTAGCTATCCTAGGAAATCAGCATGGTTATTGGTGTTGGAAGAAGAGTATCCTCTGAACTTAGCTATTCTAGGAAATCAGCATGGTTATTGGTGTTGGAAGAAGAGTATCCCGTGAACGTAGCTATTCTAGGAAATCAGCATGGTTATTGGTGTTGGAAGAACAGTATCCTCTGAACTTAGCTATTCTAGGAAATCAGCATGGTTATTGGTGTTGGAAGAACAGTATCCTCTGAACTTAGCTATTCTAGGAAATCAGCATGGTTATTGGAGTTGGAAGAAGAGTATCCTCTGAACTTAGCTATTCTAGGAAATCAGGATGGTTATTGGTGTTGGAAGAAGAGTATCCTCTGAACTTAGCTATTCTAGGAAATCAGCATGGTTATTGGTGTTGGAAGAAGAGTATCCTCTGAACTTAGCTATTCTAGGAAATCAGCATGGTTATTGGCGTTGGAAGAAGAGTATCCTCTGAACTTAGCTATTGTAGGAAATCAGCATGGTTATTGGTGTTGGAAGAAGAGTATCCTCCGAACTTAGCTATTCTAGGAAATCAGCGTGGTTATTGGTGTTGGATGAACAGTATCCTCTGAACTTAGCTATTCTAGGAAATCAGCATGGTTATTGGTGTTGGAAGAAGAGTATCCTCTGAACTTAGCTATTCTAGGAAATCAGCATGGTTATTGGTGTTGGAAGAAGAGCATCCTCCGAACTTAGCTATTCTAGGAAATCAGCATGGTTATTGGTGTTGGAAGAAGAGTATCCTCTGAACTTAGCTATCCTAGGAAATCAGCATGGTTATTGGTGTTGGAAGAAGAGTATCCTCTGAACTTAGCTATTCTAGGAAATCAGCATGGTTATTGGTGTTGGAAGAAGAGTATCCTCTGAACTTAGCTATTCTAGGAAATCATCATGGTTATTGGTGTTGGAAGAAGAGTATCCTCTGTACTTAGCTATTCTAGGAAATCAGCATGGTTATTGGTGTTGGAAGAAGAGTATCCTCTGAACTTAGCTATTCTAGGAAATCAGCATGGTTATTGGTGTTGAAAGAACAGTATCCTCTGAACTTAGCTATTCTAGGAAATCAGCATGGTTATTGGTGTTAGAAGAAGAGTATCCTCTGAACTTAGCTATTCTAGGAAATCAGCATGGTTATTGGTGTTGGAAGAAGAGAATCCTCTGTACTGATCTATTCTAGGAAATCAGCATGGTTATTGGTGTTGGAAGAAGAGTATCCTCTGAACTTAGCTATTCTAGGAAATCAGCATGGTTATTGGCGTTGGAAGAAGAGTATCCTCTGAACTTAGCTATTCTAGGAAATCAGCATGGTTATTGGTGTTGGAAGAAGAGTATCCTCTGAACTTAGCTATCCTAGGAAATCAGCATGGTTATTGGTGTTGGAAGAAGAGTATCCTCTGAACTTAGCTATTCTAGGAAATCAGCATGGTTATTGGTGTTGGAAGAAGAGTATCCTCTGAACTTAGCTATTCTAGGAAATCATCATGGTTATTGGTGTTGGAAGAAGAGTATCCTCTGTACTTAGCTATTCTAGGAAATCAGCATGGTTATTGGTGTTGGAAGAAGAGTATCCTCTGAACTTAGCTATTCTAGGAAATCAGCATGGTTATTGGTGTTGAAAGAACAGTATCCTCTGAACTTAGCTATTCTAGGAAATCAGCATGGTTATTGGTGTTGGAAGAAGAGTATCCTCTGAACTTAGCTATTCTAGGAAATCAGCATGGTTATTGGTGTTGGAAGAAGAGTATCCTCTGTACTTAGCTATTCTAGGAAATCAGCATGGTTATTGGTGTTGGAAGAAGAGTATCCCGTGAACTTAGCTATTCTAGGAAATCAGCATGGTTATTGGTGTTGGAAGAACAGTATCCTCTGAACTTAGCTATTCTAGGAAATCAGCATGGTTATTGGTGTTGGAAGAACAGTATCCTCTGAACTGAGCTATTCTAGGAAATCAGCATGGTTATTGGCGTTGGAAGAAGAGTATCCTCTGAACTTAGCTATTCTAGGAAATCAGCATGGTTATTGGTGTTGGAAGAAGAGTATCCTCTGAACTTAGCTATTCTAGGAAATCAGCATGGTTATTGGTGTTGGAAGAAGAGTATCCCGTGAACTTAGCTATTCTAGGAAATCAGCATGGTTATTGGTGTTGGAAGAAGAGTATCCTCTGAACTTAGCTATTCTAGGAAATCAGCATGGTTATTGGTGTTGGAAGAAGAGTATCCTCTGAACTTAGCTATTCTAGGAAATCAGCATGGTTATTGGTGTTAGAAGAAGAGTATCCCGTGAACTTAGCTATTCTAGGAAATCAGCATGGTTATTAGTGTTGGAAGAACAGTATCCTCTGAACTTAGCTATTCTAGGAAATCAGCATGGTTATTGGTGTTGGAAGAACAGTATCCTCTGAACTTAGCTATTCTAGGAAATCAGCATGGTTATTGGTGTTGGAAGAACAGTATCCTCTGAACTTAGCTATTCTAGGAAATCAGCATGGTTATTGGCGTTGGAAGAAGAGTATCCTCTGAACTTAGCTATTCTAGGAAATCAGCATGGTTATTGGTGTTGGAAGAACAGTATCCTCTGAACTTAGCTATTCTAGGAAATCAGCATGGTTATTGGTGTTAGAAGAACAGTATCCTCTGAACTTAGCTATTCTAGGAAATCAGCATGGTTATTGGTGTTGGAAGAACAGTATCCTCTGAACTTGGCTATTCTAGGAAATCAGCATGGTTATTGGTGTTGGAAGAACAGTATCCTCTGAAATTAGCTATTCTAGGAAATCAGCATGGTTATTGGCGTTGGAAGAAGAGTATCCTCTGAACTTAGCTATTCTAGGAAATCAGCATGGTTATTGGTGTTGGAAGAAGAGTATCCTCTGAACTTAGCTATCCTAGGAAATCAGCATGGTTATTGGTGTTGGAAGAAGAGTATCCTCTGAACTTAGCTATTCTAGGAAATCAGCATGGTTATTGGTGTTGGAAGAAGAGTATCCTCTGAACTTAGCTATTCTAGGAAATCATCATGGTTATTGGTGTTGGAAGAAGAGTATCCTCTGTACTTAGCTATTCTAGGAAATCAGCATGGTTATTGGTGTTGGAAGAAGAGTATCCTCTGAACTTAGCTATTCTAGGAAATCAGCATGGTTATTGGTGTTGAAAGAACAGTATCCTCTGAACTTAGCTATTCTAGGAAATCAGCATGGTTATTGGTGTTAGAAGAAGAGTATCCTCTGAACTTAGCTATTCTAGGAAATCAGCATGGTTATTGGTGTTGGAAGAAGAGAATCCTCTGTACTGATCTATTCTAGGAAATCAGCATGGTTATTGGTGTTGGAAGAACAGTATCCTCTGAACTTAGCTATTCTAGGAAATCAGCATGGTTATTGGTGTTGGAAGAACAGTATCCTCTGAACTTAGCTATTCTAGGAAATCAGCATGGTTATTGGCGTTGAAAGAAGAGTATCCTCTGAACTTAGCTATTCTAGGAAATCAGCATGGTTATTGGTGTTGGAAGAAGAGTATCCTCTGAACTTAGCTATTCTAGGAAATCAGCATGGTTATTGGTGTTGGAAGAACAGTATCCTCTGAAATTAGCTATTCTAGGAAATCAGCATGGTTATTGGTGTTGGAAGAAGAGTATCCTCTGAACTTAGCTATTCTAGGAAATCAGCATGGTTATTGGTGTTGGATGAAGAGTATCCTCTGTACTTAGCTACTCTAGGAAATCAGCATGGTTATTGGTGTTGGAAGAAGAGTATCCCGTGAACTTAGCTATTCTAGGAAATCAGCATGGTTATTGGTGTTGGAAGAACAGTATCCTCTGAACTTAGCTATTCTAGGAAATCAGCATGGTTATTGGTGTTAGAAGAACAGTATCCTCTAAACTGAGCTATTCTAGGAAATCAGCATGGTTATTGGCGTTGGAAGAAGAGTATCCTCTGAACTTAGCTATTCTAGGAAATCAGCATGGTTATTGGTGTTGGAAGAAGAGTATCCTCTGAACTTAGCTATTCTAGGAAATCAGCATGGTTATTGGTGTTGGAAGAACAGTATCCTCTAAACTGAGCTATTCTAGGAAATCAGCATGGTTATTGGCGTTGGAAGAAGAGTATCCTCTGAACTTAGCTATTCTAGGAAATCAGCATGGTTATTGGTGTTGGAAGAAGAGTATCCTCTGAACTTAGCTATTCTAGGAAATCAGCATGGTTATTGGTGTTGGAAGAAGAGTATCCCGTGAACTTAGCTATTCTAGGAAATCAGCATGGTTATTGGTGTTGGAAGAAGAGTATCCTCTGAACTTAGCTATTCTAGGAAATCAGCATGGTTATTGGTGTTGGAAGAACAGTATCCTCTGAACTGAGCTATTCTAGGAAATCAGCATGGTTATTGGCGTTGGAAGAAGAGTATCCTCTGAACTTAGCTATTCTAGGAAATCAGCATGGTTATTGGTGTTGGAAGAAGAGTATCCTCTGAACTTAGCTATTCTAGGAAATCAGCATGGTTATTGGTGTTGGAAGAAGAGTATCCCGTGAACTTAGCTATTCTAGGAAATCAGCATGGTTATTGGTGTTGGAAGAACAGTATCCTCTGAACTTAGCTATTCTAGGAAATCAGCATGGTTATTGGCGTTGGAAGAAGAGTATCCTCTGAACTTAGCTATTCTAGGAAATCAGCATGGTTATTGGTGTTGGAAGAACAGTATCCTCTGAACTTAGCTATTCTAGGAAATCAGCATGGTTATTGGCGTTGGAAGAAGAGTATCCTCTGAACTTAGCTATTCTAGGAAATCAGCATGGTTATTGGTGTTGGAAGAAGAGTATCCTCTGAACTTAGCTATTCTAGGAAATCAGCATGGTTATTGGTGTTGGAAGAAGAGTATCCCGTGAACTTAGCTATTCTAGGAAATCAGCATGGTTATTGGTGTTGGAAGAACAGTATCCTCTGAACTTAGCTATTCTAGGAAATCAGCATGGTTATTGGCGTTGGAAGAAGAGTATCCTCTGAACTTAGCTATTCTAGGAAATCAGCATGGTTATTGGTGTTGGAAGAACAGTATCCTCTGAACTTAGCTATTCTAGGAAATCAGCATGGTTATTGGTGTTGGAAGAACAGTATCCTCTGAACTTAGCTATTCTAGGAAATCAGCATGGTTATTGGTGTTGGAAGAACAGTATCCTCTGAACTTGGCTATTCTAGGAAATCAGCATGGTTATTGGTGTTGGAAGAACAGTATCCTCTGAACTTAGCTATTCTAGGAAATCAGCATGGTTATTGGTGTTGGAAGAAGTGTATCCTCTGAACTTAGCTATTCTAGGAAATCAGCATGGTTATTGGTGTTGGAAGAAGAGTATCCTCTGAACTTAGCTATTCTAGGAAATCAGCATGGTTATTGGTGTTGGATGAATACTATGGTTTGAACTTAGGTATTCTAAGAAATCAGCATGGTTATTGGTGTTGGAAGAAGAGTATCCTCTGTACTGATCTATTCTAGGAAATCAGCATGGTTATTGGTGTTGGAAGAAGAGTATCCCGTGAACTTAGCTATTCTAGGAAATCAGCATGGTTATTGGTGTTGGAAGAACAGTATCCTCTGAACTTAGCTATTCTAGGAAATCAGCATGGTTACTGGTGTTGGAAGAACAGTATCCTCTGAACTTAGCTATTCTAGGAAATCAGCATGGTTATTGGAGTTGGAAGAAGAGTATCCTCTGAACTTAGCTATTCTAGGAAATCAGGATGGTTATTGGTGTTGGAAGAAGAGTATCCTCTAAACTTAGCTATTCTAGGAAATCAGCATGGTTATTGGCGTTGGAAGAACAGTATCCTCTGAACTTAGCTATTCTAGGACATAAGCATGGTTATTGGTGTTGGAAGAACAGTATCCTATGAACTTAGCTATTCTAGGAAATCAGCATGGTTATTGGTGTTGGAAGAAGAGTATCCTCTGAACTTAGCTATTCTAGGAAATCAGCATGGTTATTGGGGTTGGATGAATACTATGGTTTGAACTTAGGTATTCTAGGAAATCAGCATGGTTATTGGTGTTGGAAGAACAGTATCCTCTGAACTTAGCTATTCTAGGAAATCAGCATGGTTATTGGTGTTGGAAGAAGAGTATCCTCTGAACTTAGCTATTCTAGGAAATCAGCATGGTTATTGGTGTTGGAAGAAGAGTATCCTCTGAACTTAGCTATTCTAGGAAATCAGCATGGTTATTGGTGTTGGATGAATACTATGGTTTGAACTTAGGTATTCTAGGAAATCAGCATGGTTATTGGTGTTGGAAGAAGAGTATCCTCTGTACTGATCTATTCTAGGAAATCAGCATGGTTATTGGTGTTGGAAGAAGAGTATCCCGTGAACGTAGCTATTCTAGGAAATCAGCATGGTTATTGGTGTTGGAAGAACAGTATCCTCTGAACTTAGCTATTCTAGGAAATCAGCATGGTTATTGGTGTTGGAAGAACAGTATCCTCTGAACTTAGCTATTCTAGGAAATCAGCATGGTTATTGGAGTTGGAAGAAGAGTATCCTCTGAACTTAGCTATTCTAGGAAATCAGGATGGTTATTGGTGTTGGAAGAAGAGTATCCTCTGAACTTAGCTATTCTAGGAAATCAGCATGGTTATTGGTGTTGGAAGAAGAGTATCCTCTGAACTTAGCTATTCTAGGAAATCAGCATGGTTATTGGCGTTGGAAGAAGAGTATCCTCCGAACTTAGCTATTGTAGGAAATCAGCATGGTTATTGGTGTTGGAAGAAGAGTATCCTCCGAACTTAGCTATTCTAGGAAATCAGCGTGGTTATTGGTGTTGGATGAACAGTATCCTCTGAACTTAGCTATTCTAGGAAATCAGCATGGTTATTGGTGTTGGAAGAAGAGTATCCTCTGAACTTAGCTATTCTAGGAAATCAGCATGGTTATTGGTGTTGGAAGAAGAGCATCCTCCGAACTTAGCTATTCTAGGAAATCAGCATGGTTATTGGTGTTGGAAGAAGAGTATCCTCTGAACTTAGCTATCCTAGGAAATCAGCATGGTTATTGGTGTTGGAAGAAGAGTATCCTCTGAACTTAGCTATTCTAGGAAATCAGCATGGTTATTGGTGTTGGAAGAAGAGTATCCTCTGAACTTAGCTATTCTAGGAAATCATCATGGTTATTGGTGTTGGAAGAAGAGTATCCTCTGTACTTAGCTATTCTAGGAAATCAGCATGGTTATTGGTGTTGGAAGAAGAGTATCCTCTGAACTTAGCTATTCTAGGAAATCAGCATGGTTATTGGTGTTGAAAGAACAGTATCCTCTGAACTTAGCTATTCTAGGAAATCAGCATGGTTATTGGTGTTAGAAGAAGAGTATCCTCTGAACTTAGCTATTCTAGGAAATCAGCATGGTTATTGGTGTTGGAAGAAGAGAATCCTCTGTACTGATCTATTCTAGGAAATCAGCATGGTTATTGGTGTTGGAAGAAGAGTATCCTCTGAACTTAGCTATTCTAGGAAATCAGCATGGTTATTGGTGTTGGAAGAAGAGTATCCTCTGAACTTAGCTATTCTAGGAAATCAGCATGGTTATTGGTGTTGGAAGAAGAGTATCCCGTGAACTTAGCTATTCTAGGAAATCAGCATGGTTATTGGTGTTGGAAGAACAGTATCCTCTGAACTTAGCTATTCTAGGAAATCAGCATGGTTATTGGTGTTGGAAGAACAGTATCCTCTGAACTTAGCTATTCTAGGAAATCAGCATGGTTATTGGCGTTGAAAGAAGAGTATCCTCTGAACTTAGCTATTCTAGGAAATCAGCATGGTTATTGGTGTTGGAAGAAGAGTATCCTCTGAACTTAGCTATTCTAGGAAATCACCATGGTTATTGGTGTTGGAAGAACAGTATCCTCTGAAATTAGCTATTCTAGGAAATCAGCATGGTTATTGGTGTTGGAAGAAGAGTATCCTCTGAACTTAGCTATTCTAGGAAATCAGCATGGTTATTGGTGTTGGAAGAAGAGTATCCTCTGTACTTAGCTATTCTAGGAAATCAGCATGGTTATTGGTGTTGGAAGAAGAGTATTCCGTGAACTTAGCTATTCTAGGAAATCAGCATGGTTATTGGTGTTGGAAGAACAGTATCCTCTGAACTTAGCTATTCTAGGAAATCAGCATGGTTATTGGTGTTGGAAGAACAGTATCCTCTGAACTGAGCTATTCTAGGAAATCAGCATGGTTATTGGCGTTGGAAGAAGAGTATCCTCTGAACTTAGCTATTCTAGGAAATCAGCATGGTTATTGGTGTTGGAAGAAGAGTATCCTCTGAACTTAGCTATTCTAGGAAATCAGCATGGTTATTGGTGTTGGAAGAAGAGTATCCCGTGAACTTAGCTATTCTAGGAAATCAGCATGGTTATTGGTGTTGGAAGAAGAGTATCCTCTGAACTTAGCTATTCTAGGAAATCAGCATGGTTATTGGTGTTGGAAGAAGAGTATCCTCTGAACTTAGCTATTCTAGGAAATCAGCATGGTTATTGGTGTTAGAAGAAGAGTATCCCGTGAACTTAGCTATTCTAGGAAATCAGCATGGTTATTAGTGTTGGAAGAACAGTATCCTCTGAACTTAGCTATTCTAGGAAATCAGCATGGTTATTGGTGTTGGAAGAACAGTATCCTCTGAACTTAGCTATTCTAGGAAATCAGCATGGTTATTGGCGTTGAAAGAAGAGTATCCTCTGAACTTAGCTATTCTAGGAAATCAGCATGGTTATTGGTGTTGGAAGAAGAGTATCCTCTGAACTTAGCTATTCTAGGAAATCAGCATGGTTATTGGTGTTGGAAGAACAGTATCCTCTGAAATTAGCTATTCTAGGAAATCAGCATGGTTATTGGTGTTGGAAGAAGAGTATCCTCTGAACTTAGCTATTCTAGGAAATCAGCATGGTTATTGGTGTTGGAAGAAGAGTATCCTCTGTACTTAGCTATTCTAGGAAATCAGCATGGTTATTGGTGTTGGAAGAAGAGTATCCCGTGAACTTAGCTATTCTAGGAAATCAGCATGGTTATTAGTGTTGGAAGAACAGTATCCTCTGAACTTAGCTATTCTAGGAAATCAGCATGGTTATTGGTGTTGGAAGAACAGTATCCTCTGAACTTAGCTATTCTAGGAAATCAGCATGGTTATTGGCGTTGAAAGAAGAGTATCCTCTGAACTTAGCTATTCTAGGAAATCAGCATGGTTATTGGTGTTGGAAGAAGAGTATCCTCTGAACTTAGCTATTCTAGGAAATCAGCATGGTTATTGGTGTTGGAAGAACAGTATCCTCTGAAATTAGCTATTCTAGGAAATCAGCATGGTTATTGGTGTTGGAAGAAGAGTATCCTCTGAACTTAGCTATTCTAGGAAATCAGCATGGTTATTGGTGTTGGAAGAAGAGTATCCTCTGTACTTAGCTATTCTAGGAAATCAGCATGGTTATTGGTGTTGGAAGAAGAGTATCCCGTGAACTTAGCTATTCTAGGAAATCAGCATGGTTATTGGTGTTGGAAGAACAGTATCCTCTGAACTTAGCTATTCTAGGAAATCAGCATGGTTATTGGTGTTGGAAGAACAGTATCCTCTGAACTGAGCTATTCTAGGAAATCAGCATGGTTATTGGCGTTGGAAGAAGAGTATCCTCTGAACTTAGCTATTCTAGGAAATCAGCATGGTTATTGGTGTTGGAAGAAGAGTATCCTCTGAACTTAGCTATTCTAGGAAATCAGCATGGTTATTGGTGTTGGAAGAAGAGTATCCCGTGAACTTAGCTATTCTAGGAAATCAGCATGGTTATTGGTGTTGGAAGAACAGTATCCTCTGAACTTAGCTATTCTAGGAAATCAGCATGGTTATTGGCGTTGGAAGAAGAGTATCCTCTGAACTTAGCTATTCTAGGAAATCAGCATGGTTATTGGTGTTGGAAGAACAGTATCCTCTGAACTTAGCTATTCTAGGAAATCAGCATGGTTATTGGTGTTGGAAGAACAGTATCCTCTGAACTTAGCTATTCTAGGAAATCAGCATGGTTATTGGTGTTGGAAGAACAGTATCCTCTGAACTTGGCTATTCTAGGAAATCAGCATGGTTATTGGTGTTGGAAGAACAGTATCCTCTGAAATTAGCTATTCTAGGAAATCAGCATGGTTATTGGCGTTGGAAGAAGAGTATCCTCTGAACTTAGCTATTCTAGGAAATCAGCATGGTTATTGGTGTTGGAAGAAGAGTATCCTCTGAACTGAGCTATTCTAGGAAATCAGCATGGTTATTGGCGTTGGAAGAACAGTATCCTCTGAACTTAGCTATTCTAGGACATAAGCATGGTTATTGGTGTTGGAAGAAGAGAATCCTCTGAACTTAGCTATTCTAGGAAATCAGCATGGTTATTGGCGTTGGAAGAACAGTATCCTCTGAACTTAGCTATTCTAGGGAATCAGCATGGTTATTGGTGTTGGATGAATACTATGGTTTGAACTTAGGTATTCTAGGAAATCAGCATGGTTATTGGTGTTGGAAGAACAGAATCCTCTGAACTTAGCTATTCTAGGAAATCAGCATGGTTATTGGTGTTGGAAGAAGAGTATCCTCTGAACTTAGCTATTCTAGGAAATCAGCATGGTTATTGGTGTTGGATGAATACTATGGTTTGAACTTAGGTATTCTAGGAAATCAGCATGGTTATTGGTGTTGGAAGAACAGTATCCTCTGAACTTAGCTATTCTAGGAAATCAGCATGGTTATTGGTGTTGGAAGAAGAGTATCCTCTGAACTTAGCTATTCTAGGAAATCAGCATGGTTATTGGTGTTGGAAGAAGAGTATCCTCTGAACTTAGCTATTCTATGAAATCAGCATGGTTATTGGTGTTGGATGAATACTATGGTTTGAACTTAGGTATTCTAGGAAATCAGCATGGTTATTGGTGTTGGAAGAAGAGTATCCTCTGTACTGATCTATTCTAGGAAATCAGCATGGTTATTGGTGTTGGAAGAAGAGTATCCCGTGAACTTAGCTATTCTAGGAAATCAGCATGGTTATTGGTGTTGGAAGAAGAGTATCCTCTGAACTTAGCTATTCTAGGAAATCAGCATGGTTATTGGTGTTGGAAGAACAGTATCCTCTGAACTTAGCTATTCTAGGAAATCAGCATGGTTATTGGAGTTGGAAGAAGAGTATCCTCTGAACTTAGCTATTCTAGGAAATCAGGATGGTTATTGGTGTTGGAAGAACAGTATCCTCTGAAATTAGCTATTCTAGGAAATCAGCATGGTTATTGGTGTTGGAAGAAGAGTATCCTCTGAACTTAGCTATTCTAGGAAATCAGCATGGTTATTGGTGTTGGAAGAAGAGTATCCTCTGAACTTAGCTAATCTAGGAAATCAGCATGGTTATTGGTGTTGGAAGAAGAGTATCCCGTGAACTTAGCTATTCTAGGAAATCAGCATGGTTATTGGTGTTGGAAGAAGAGTATCCTCTGAACTTAGCTATTCTAGGAAATCAGCATGGTTATTGGTGTTGGAAGAAGAGTATCCTCTGAACTTAGCTATTCTAGGAAATCATCATGGTTATTGGTGTTGGAAGAAGAGTATCCTCTGTACTTAGCTATTCTAGGAAATCAGCATGGTTATTGGTGTTGGAAGAAGAGTATCCTCTGAACTTAGCTATTCTAGGAAATCAGCATGGTTATTGGTGTTGAAAGAACAGTATCCTCTGAACTTAGCTATTCTAGGAAATCAGCATGGTTATTGGTGTTAGAAGAAGAGTATCCTCTGAACTTAGCTATTCTAGGAAATCAGCATGGTTATTGGTGTTGGAAGAAGAGAATCCTCTGTACTGATCTATTCTAGGAAATCAGCATGGTTATTGGTGTTGGAAGAAGAGTATCCTCTGAACTTAGCTATTCTAGGAAATCAGCATGGTTATTGGTGTTGGAAGAAGAGTATCCTCTGAACTTAGCTATTCTAGGAAATCAGCATGGTTATTGGTGTTGGAAGAAGAGTATCCCGTGAACTTAGCTATTCTAGGAAATCAGCATGGTTATTGGTGTTGGAAGAACAGTATCCTCTGAACTTAGCTATTCTAGGAAATCAGCATGGTTATTGGTGTTGGAAGAACAGTATCCTCTGAACTTAGCTATTCTAGGAAATCAGCATGGTTATTGGCGTTGAAAGAAGAGTATCCTCTGAACTTAGCTATTCTAGGAAATCAGCATGGTTATTGGTGTTGGAAGAAGAGTATCCTCTGAACTTAGCTATTCTAGGAAATCAGCATGGTTATTGGTGTTGGAAGAACAGTATCCTCTGAAATTAGCTATTCTAGGAAATCAGCATGGTTATTGGTGTTGGAAGAAGAGTATCCTCTGAACTTAGCTATTCTAGGAAATCAGCATGGTTATTGGTGTTGGAAGAAGAGTATCCTCTGTACTTAGCTATTCTAGGAAATCAGCATGGTTATTGGTGTTGGAAGAAGAGTATCCCGTGAACTTAGCTATTCTAGGAAATCAGCATGGTTATTGGTGTTGGAAGAACAGTATCCTCTGAACTTAGCTATTCTAGGAAATCAGCATGGTTATTGGTGTTGGAAGAACAGTATCCTCTGAACTGAGCTATTCTAGGAAATCAGCATGGTTATTGGCGTTGGAAGAAGAGTATCCTCTGAACTTAGCTATTCTAGGAAATCAGCATGGTTATTGTTGTTGGAAGAAGAGTATCCTCTGAACTTAGCTATTCTAGGAAATCAGCATGGTTATTGGTGTTGGAAGAAGAGTATCCCGTGAACTTAGCTATTCTAGGAAATCAGCATGGTTATTGGTGTTGGAAGAACAGTATCCTCTGAACTTAGCTATTCTAGGAAATCAGCATGGTTATTGGCGTTGGAAGAAGAGTATCCTCTGAACTTAGCTATTCTAGGAAATCAGCATGGTTATTGGTGTTGGAAGAACAGTATCCTCTGAACTTAGCTATTCTAGGAAATCAGCATGGTTATTGGTGTTGGAAGAACAGTATCCTCTGAACTTAGCTATTCTAGGAAATCAGCATGGTTATTGGTGTTGGAAGAACAGTATCCTCTGAACTAAGCTATTCTAGGAAATCAGCATGGTTATTGGTGTTGGAAGAACAGTATCCTCTGAAATTAGCTATTCTAGGAAATCAGCATGGTTATTGGCGTTGGAAGAAGAGTATCCTCTGAACTTAGCTATTCTAGGAAATCAGCATGGTTATTGGTGTTGGAAGAACAGTATCCCCTGAACTTAGCTATTCTAGGAAATCAGCATGGTTATTGGTGTTGGAAGAAGAGTATCCTCTGAACTTAGCTATTCTAGGAAATCAGCATGGTTATTGGAGTTGGAAGAAGAGTATCCTCTGAACTTAGCTATTCTAGGAAATCAGCATGGTTATTGGTGTTGGAAGAACAGTATCCTCTGAACTTAGCTATTCTAGGAAATCAGCATGGTTATTGGTGTTGGAAGAACAGTATCCTCTGAACTTAGCTATTCTAGGAAATCAGCATGGTTATTGGTGTTGGAAGAAGAGTATCCTCTGAACTTAGCTATTCTAGGAAATCAGCATGGTTATTGGCGTTGGAAGAACAGTATCCTCTGAACTTAGCTATTCTAGGAAATCAGCATGGTTATTGGTGTTGGAAGAAGAGAATCCTCTGAACTTAGCTATTCTAGGAAATCAGCATGGTTATTGGCGTTGGAAGAACAGTATCCTCTGAACTTAGCTATTCTAGGGAATCAGCATGGTTATTGGTGTTGGATGAATACTATGGTTTGAACTTAGGTATTCTAGGAAATCAGCATGGTTATTGGTGTTGGAAGAACAGTATCCTCTGAACTTAGCTATTCTAGGAAATCAGCATGGTTATTGGTGTTGGAAGAAGAGTATCCTCTGAACTTAGCTATTCTAGGAAATCAGCATGGTTATTGGTGTTGGATGAATACTATGGTTTGAACTTAGGTATTCTAGGAAATCAGCATGGTTATTGGTGTTGGAAGAAGAGTTTCCTCTGAACTTAGCTATTCTAGGAAATCAGCATGGTTATTGGTGTTGGAAGAACAGTTTCCTCTGAACTTAGCTATTCTAGGAAATCAGCATGGTTATTGGTGTTGGAAGAACAGTATCCTCTGAACTTAGCTATTCTAGGAAATCAGCATGGTTATTGGTGTTGGAAGAAGAGTATCCTCTGAACTTAGCTATTCTAGGAAATCAGCATGGTTATTGGTGTTGGAAGAAGAGTATCCTCCCAACTTAGCTATTCTAGGAAATCAGCATGGCTATTGGCGTTGGATGAAGAGTATCCTCTGAACTTAGCTATTCTAGGAAATCAGCATGGTTATTGGTGTTGGAAGAAGAGTATCCCGTGAACTTAGCTATTCTAGGAAATCAGCATGGTTATTGGTGTTGGAAGAACAGTATCCTCTGAACTTAGCTATTCTAGGAAATCAGCATGGTTATTGGTGTTGGAAGAACAGTATCCTCTGAACTGAGCTATTCTAGGAAATCAGCATGGTTATTGGCGTTGGAAGAAGAGTATCCTCTGAACTTAGCTATTCTAGGAAATCAGCATGGTTATTGTTGTTGGAAGAAGAGTATCCTCTGAACTTAGCTATTCTAGGAAATCAGCATGGTTATTGGTGTTGGAGGAAGAGTATCCCGTGAACTTTGCTATTCTAGGAAATCAGCATGGTTATTGGTGTTGGAAGAACAGTATCCTCTGAACTTAGCTATTCTAGGAAATCAGCATGGTTATTGGCGTTGGAAGAAGAGTATCCTCTGAACTTAGCTATTCTAGGAAATCAGCATGGTTATTGGTGTTGGAAGAACAGTATCCTCTGAACTTAGCTATTCTAGGAAATCAGCATGGTTATTGGTGTTGGAAGAACAGTATCCTCTGAACTTAGCTATTCTAGGAAATCAGCATGGTTATTGGTGTTGGAAGAACAGTATCCTCTGAACTAAGCTATTCTAGGAAATCAGCATGGTTATTGGTGTTGGAAGAACAGTATCCTCTGAAATTAGCTATTCTAGGAAATCAGCATGGTTATTGGCGTTGGAAGAAGAGTATCCTCTGAACTTAGCTATTCTAGGAAATCAGCATGGTTATTGGTGTTGGAAGAACAGTATCCCCTGAACTTAGCTATTCTAGGAAATCAGCATGGTTATTGGTGTTGGAAGAAGAGTATCCTCTGAACTTAGCTATTCTAGGAAATCAGCATGGTTATTGGAGTTGGAAGAAGAGTATCCTCTGAACTTAGCTATTCTAGGAAATCAGCATGGTTATTGGTGTTGGAAGAACAGTATCCTCTGAACTTAGCTATTCTAGGAAATCAGCATGGTTATTGGTGTTGGAAGAACAGTATCCTCTGAACTTAGCTATTCTAGGAAATCAGCATGGTTATTGGTGTTGGAAGAAGAGTATCCTCTGAACTTAGCTATTCTAGGAAATCAGCATGGTTATTGGCGTTGGAAGAACAGTATCCTCTGAACTTAGCTATTCTAGGAAATCAGCATGGTTATTGGTGTTGGAAGAAGAGAATCCTCTGAACTTAGCTATTCTAGGAAATCAGCATGGTTATTGGCGTTGGAAGAACAGTATCCTCTGAACTTAGCTATTCTAGGGAATCAGCATGGTTATTGGTGTTGGATGAATACTATGGTTTGAACTTAGGTATTCTAGGAAATCAGCATGGTTATTGGTGTTGGAAGAACAGTATCCTCTGAACTTAGCTATTCTAGGAAATCAGCATGGTTATTGGTGTTGGAAGAAGAGTATCCTCTGAACTTAGCTATTCTAGGAAATCAGCATGGTTATTGGTGTTGGATGAATACTATGGTTTGAACTTAGGTATTCTAGGAAATGAGCATGGTTATTGGTGTTGGAAGAAGAGTTTCCTCTGAACTTAGCTATTCTAGGAAATCAGCATGGTTATTGGTGTTGGAAGAACAGTTTCCTCTGAACTTAGCTATTCTAGGAAATCAGCATGGTTATTGGTGTTGGAAGAACAGTATCCTCTGAACTTAGCTATTCTAGGAAATCAGCATGGTTATTGGTGTTGGAAGAAGAGTATCCTCTGAACTTAGCTATTCTAGGAAATCAGCATGGTTATTGGTGTTGGAAGAAGAGTATCCTCTGAACTTAGCTATTCTAGGAAATCAGCATGGTTATTGGTGTTGGAAGAAGAGTATCCTCCGAACTTAGCTATTCTAGGAAATCAGCATGGTTATTGGTGTTGGAAGAAGAGTATCCTCTGTACTTAGCTATTCTAGGAAATCAGCATGGTTATTGGTGTTGGAAGAAGAGTATCCTCTGAACTTAGCTATTCTAGGAAATCAGCATGGTTATTGGCGTTGGATGAAGAGTATCCTCTGAACTTAGCTATTCTAGGAAATCAGCATGGTTATTGGTGTTGGAAGAAGAGTATCCTCTGAACTTAGCTATTCTAGGAAATCAGCATGGCTATTGGCGTTGGATGAAGAGTATCCTCTGAACTTAGCTATTCTAGGAAATCAGCGTGGTTATTGGCGTTGGAAGAACAGTATCCTCTGAACTTAGCTATTCTAGGAAATCAGCATGGTTATTGGTGTTGGAAGAAGAGTATCCTCTGAACTTAGCTATTCTAGGAAATCAGCATGGTTATTGGTGTTGGAAGAAGAGTATCCTCTGAACTTAGCTATTCTAGGAAATCAGCATGGTTATTGGTGTTGGAAGAAGAGTATCCTCTGAACTTAGCTATTCTAGGAAATCAGCATGGTTATTGGTGTTGGAAGAACAGTATCCTCCGAACTTAGCTATTCTAGGAAATCAGCATGGTTATTGGTGTTGGAAGAAGAGTATCCTCTGAACTTAGCTATTCTCGGAAATCAGCATGGTTATTGGCGTTGGAAGAACAGTATCCTCCGAACTTAGCTATTCTAGGAAATCAGCATGGTTATTGGTGTTGGAAGAACAGTATCCTCCGAACTTAGCTATTCCAGGAAATCAGCATGGTTATTGGTGTTGGAAGTGTGAGTGGTTATGTAATGGTTTAGACGTAGGGTTCGTCTATAAATAGTGCTTAGAATCGATGGAAATATAATATCTTAAAAGCCAACTATACGTATAATAAAATCAACCGTAAATTCGGTATATATATTATGTATAATAGGTGGAGTGAATTTGTGATATGAATTTGGTATAAATAGATAATAGATGGGGTCAAATCAAGAGGGAAGTTCGTTGTGAAGGGATAAAATATGTCAGTATATATATGTGTGTGTGTCTGTTAACAAGATACCTATCAGAGTTTTTCTTATTTCGCCACGAAACTTGGTATATACCATTCCTCTAGCTAGTACTTTTAAATGGTAGAAGGTACATTTAAAAGGGGGGTTTATTCTGAACCCCTCTTTTAAAAGGTAGAAGGTACATTTAAAAGGGGGGTTTATTCTGAACCCCTCTTTTAAAAGGTAGAAGGTAGAAGGTACATTTAAAAGGGGGGTTTATTCTGAACCCCTCTTTTAAAAGGTAGAAGGTACATTTAAAAGGGGGGTTTATTCTGAACCCCTCTTTTTAAAGGTAGAAGGTAGAAGGTACATTTAAAAGGGGGGTTTATTCTGAACCCCTCTTTTAAAAGGTAGAAGGTACATTTAAAAGGGGGGTTTATTCTGAACCCCTCTTTTAAAAGGTAGAAGGTACATTTAAAAGGGGGGTTTATTCTGAACCCCTCTTTTAAAAGGTAGAAGGTACATTTAAAAGGGGGGTTTATTCTGAACCCCTCTTTTAAAAGGTAGAAGGTAGAAGGTACATTTAAAAGGGGGGTTTATTCTGAACCCAAATCAATAATTTCTCCCTACTGGTTGTAATGTTTGTTATTCTGCAACGAAACTCTTCATACGTTTTGAGTATCTAAATATAAATGTGTCTTGTGAATATTAAATAAATCAGTACAAGTTTACTCTGGATTCTGTTAAAATTGTATTGCCGCCAAATTGTTACTTCTACCACTAGGAGCGCTGTTTCTGGATCCTCCGTTGCTGTGATGGGATTTTCTCAGTGTACGTGTGTAGGCTTTTATTATTCATAAAGATCAATATGAAGTTTTTGTGTAGTTATTAAATTGTGTAATACTAAGCATAAACAAAACTCTGGAAGGAAATTAATTACAAATAATAAGGGTCTGCTGTTTATTAGAAATATATTGCTTATTTACTTATATTACTTTAAGTAAATTATCATTTATTTAAATTGTAACGTTCATTTATTATTAACTATGAATTTTAGAACGGGTTATCTATAGGTTATTATCCTTTTCCAGTCAGGATAGGGCTGATGCCTTTTCTTTTTTCTAAAGCAAAGCTACCACCCCTAGAGGGAATCGAACCCACGACCTTTGGCACAGAGTGTTAAGTGCTGACGCCTTAACCCTCAAGGCCATCGGGTCTCCAAGTAAATTATCAAGGAACGCGGCGTAGGTATACTTACCACATTCTAACGAAGGTGCTTAGTTATGCAGCTTCTGTATGGCGGACTACTTTATTTTCGGTTAATTGATGTGGTGAAGTCGTGTAGAATAGAAGTGATGGAGTCATCACATAAAAAATGGTATTTAAATTTTAACGTCCATTTATTATTAACAACGAATTTTAGCACGGATTATCTATAGGTTACCACCCTTTTCTAGCCAGGATAGGGCTGATGCCTTTTCTTTTTTTCTAAAGAAAAGCCTCCACCCCTAGTGGGAATCGAACCCACGACCCTAGGCACGGAGTATTAAATGTTCACACCTTAACACTCACGGCTACCGGGCCTCCAATTTGTAATGCAGATATTGAACTACTCACAGCTGGAACCAGTGAACCAAGAGTTGATGATCTGCCGCTGGGAGCGCTACCATCTGCTTTAGGAGATGAGCGAAGATTGTGTAGGAAGATTGCGCAGAAAACACAGGATTCTGGATAAGAATGTAGAGGGCGCGCACGTCATCTTTAGGGAACAAGCTGCAACAAATAATAAATTAGGCTAGAAACTAGAGAGAAAAAAACCTACTTTAAAAAAAGTAAGATATTTGTTTTCGTTGCTTTTTCAAGCTATGTTACAAGTTTGTTATAAATGAGGTTTTTTCTGTTAGTTGTTCCGTAGCATTCTTACTTGTCAAATAAAGATAGGCTTGTTTCACATTATATCAAAGTTTAAATGGAGGTGCCTACATTGGACCCGACCGGATCCGACCCGTTTCTATTGTCACTTTATACCTTCAACAAGGTAATCGAAGGTTTCTATGCTTATTAGGTAGGATTTCTTAAATTAATGACTCATTTTCACTTCACTACGAGTTTATTACTGACGAGCTGTGACTAGATCGGATCGGATCGGGAGAAATACGGGTTCAATGTAGGCGCAGCCTAAGCTTGCACGATTCCTGGATGATTGCGAATGCTGTCTTGTGAATTAGCCAATATCTTGTTTACATTGGCTGCATTATTGACGAGTCAGAGTTTACAGGCTATAGGAGGCCGCTACTTTTGTTTACACCAATCACCGATAAAACCATAAATCACAGCTACTCCTTTCCGTGATTTCCACTGCGTTAACTTTCACAGAATGTTTTTCCCTGTTTCCATTCTGCAAGGCCATTTATTATTGACAAAGTACTTTAGGAATTTTTATTTATTGGTTACCACCCTTTTATAGCCAGGATAGGCTTTTCTTTTTCTGAAAGAAAAGCCATTGCCCTAGTGGGAATCGAACCCACGTCAACAAATATATTGTTTAGAAACTTTAAGCTATTAGTGAATCTTATAACATATGGAGTTATAACCGCAAATGAGATTAATATTTTCCATTTTATTTCATTCTCTTTCTAAAAATAATATGACATGAATGGTTGATGTTGCAAGTGACGGGCGTACGGTGGAGAATGGTGCCGATAGAGAATGGGGTTCGAAAGCACCATGATATGCGTCGACACGAGCGAATTCATGCGGAATGGTGACTTCCTCCCGACACGATTACTAGCTCAACAAGACGCCGCTTACATGGTCTGCCGATCCAAGTCACGCGCACATCCTGAGAACGACGTGGGACTCCTCGTCATGGCCGATGTTAGGGTGTTGGTAACACTGACGACGGACGTCGAGAAGGTGTTGGTAACCATGAGCAAGCTGACACCGCGTGGCGATCTGGACTTCCAAACGGCCATGAAGATCGCGCAACTCGCTCTACGACATCGCAAGGAGAAGCGACACAAGACGAAGATCGTTGCCTTCGTTGGGAGTCCGATATCCGTCGCCGAAGACGATCTGGTCAGATTGGCGAAGAATCTCCGGAAAGGGAACGTCAGCGTGGATGTCGTCAGCTTCGGAGCGGAAGCGGAAGTGACAAACAACTCCTTGTTGACTTCCTTCATCGACACTCTCAACGGCAAGGAAGAAGGAACCAGTCATCTTCTCGTCGTCACTTCCGGTCCGTTTCTTACCGGCGCTCTCCGATCATCTCCGATCCTACTTGGCGAGGATGCTCTTCCTGGTGATGATTACGCCTGGGACGCCGACACTGATGAAGATCCTGAACTGGCTTTAGCGCTCATGATCTCACTAGCAGAGCAAAACAAGAACCGCGCACAAACGCAGGATCCCACACATGAATTTTTGGACAGTAAAGATCCGTCACTTCTAACGGAAGAAGATCAAATAGCTTACGCTTTACAGATGTCACTAAGAGAACACCAGACAGCCAGCCGAATCCATGATATCTCGTCAGAAGAGGTGTTGTCGTCGTCGGAAGATCGGATCAACGCAGAGAACAGAGATGATGAAGATATCCAAGACAAGAATAAGAACAAGTAATTTAACATTTCTATGAATCTGTTTAATTATATCGGTCATATTGATAATACCAATTCCAATAAAACAACCACATGAGAAGTAAAACGCATTTTACCTTCCTTCAAATATTTATTTATGGAGACCCGATGGCCGTGAGGGTTAATGCGTGAGCACTTAACACTCCGTGCCAAAGTTCGTGGGTTCGATTCCCACTATGGGTGGTGGCTTTTCTTTAGAAAAAAGAAAAGGCATCAGCCCTATCCTGGCTAGAAAAGGGTGGTAACCTATAGATAACCCGTTCGAAAATTCATAGTTAATAATAAATGGACGTTAAAATTTAAATAAATAAATATTTATTTAAATTTTAACCTATTGATAAACCGTCGAAAAATTCATAGTTAATAACAATGGACGTTAAACTTTAAATAAATATTTAAATTTTAACGTATATTCATAAATAGCAAAGGGAAATTTCAGGACGGGTAATCCACGTGTTACCACCCTGTTCTACCCAAGATAGGGCTATGCCATTAATCTTTTCCAGGAAAATAACCATCATGGGGTCTAGTGAAAACTGGCATTTAAATCTATTTCGGTCATTTTTCTTTTGAAGAGGAAGACCGAAATCTCGAAAAAAAAAAATTCCTACTCTCAGGAAATGAGTCATCCTAGCTGGTTTCCGTTCATATCCCTAGTGTCATTAGGAAAACATAGAATATACCATTATATGGAACAAAAATCCACAATAAGAAAATGGTGATAAGTCAATTTAATAAAAAAAATGTACATGGTGTCCTTTACTTCCGCTGTACAGATATTACTAAAAATAACTTAGGTTTTTTTATGAATAAAGAAATGTACATGGTGTCCTTTACTTCCGCTGTACAGATATTACTAAAAATAACTTAGGTTTTTTTATGAATAAAGAAATGTACATGGTGTCCTTTACTTCCGCTGTACAGATATTACTAAAAATAACTTAGGTTTTTTTATGAATAAAGAAATGTACATGGTGTCCTTTACTTCCGCTGTACAGATATTACTAAAAATAACTTAGGTTTTTTTATGAATAAAGAAATGTACATGGTGTCCTTTACTTCCGCTGTACAGATATTACTAAAAATAACTTAGGTTTTTTATGAATAAAGAAATGTATATGGTGTCCTTTACTTCCGCGGTACAGATATTACTAAAAATAACTTAGGTTTTTTATGAATAAAGAAATGTACATGGTGTCCTTTACCTCCGCTGTACAGATATTACTAAAAATAACTTAGGTTTTTTATGAATAAAGAAATGTACATGGTGTCCTTTACCTCCGCTGTACAGATATTACTAAAAATAACTTAGGTTTTTTTATGAATAAAGAAATGTACATGGTGTCCTTTACTTCCGCTGTACAGATATTACTAAAAATAACTTAGGTTTTTTTATGAATAAAGAAATGTACATGGTGTCCTTTACTTCCGCTGTACAGATATTACTAAAAATAACTTAGGTTTTTTTATGAATAAAGAAATGTACATGGTGTCCTTTACTTCCGCTGTACAGATATTACTAAAAATAACTTAGGTTTTTTTATGAATAAAGAAATGTACATGGTGTCCTTTACTTCCGCTGTACAGATATTACTAAAAATAACTTAGGTTTTTTTATGAATAAAGAAATGTACATGGTGTCCTTTACCTCCGCTGTACAGATATTACTAAAAATAACTTAGGTTTTTTTATGAATAAAGAAATGCTTCCTCCAAAAAGCCAGACATTTATTACAAGACTCATGTGATATTTATGTAGATGTGTTGCTCCTGAAGAGGCTTCTGTAGGCGTGAAACATGAAGAGAACCGAATAAAGGACATTACTCACAAGTTGAAAGGTTTTAAATACATAAAGATGAGATGTATATTTTGTCCCGTACCATGATACCTAGAACCAAACAGAGAAGTGTCACATGTAATTCATGACACGAGGCCACCTAGATTGTCCTCGTTGGAAGTGTCCTGACCCCGTTCCGTACTAATGGTGATGCGTTAGCTATCGATAAATCGATGACACTTAATCCGATGATAACAGCCGCATTTTGACAGCTCACGCAAATCCAAGTAGCCTTGATATTATCGGAATCATTCGGAGGGTTATAGGCTTAGCGAGTAGCTATATATAGCTGTTCATGCTAATAACAGGTGTAACTATAGCTCGTTCAGTTGGGTGGGATAGGACTAATCCCGCATGCGCGGAATTATCAGGGAAATATTCCCGATGGATCCGCCATTTGTATTTCTATTACAATGAACTCAATAAGAACTGATTATGTCTCGTTTAGGACCAGGGAAGGCTTTAAGAGGTCATACAAAGGAGATAGTGTTTAATATTTATCAATACTTAACAAAGATACGGCAAAAAACAATTTAAGTTATAGCCTGTTCAAATAGATGGTTTAGTTGGATGGAAAAGGGCGTGGTCAATATTCCCTGTGCAGGAAATTGGCGGTAAAAATCCTTTCTGTGATAACCTTATCACTAGGAGGTTTAAAACGTTTTTAGTCTAAGCTTTGGCTAAGTATTGATAAATATTAAACTGTATAGATGTTGAATCAAGTTTTTGGTTTTGATACTTAAAATCATCGGATTCAGTTAAAATATTTTCTGCATGTTTTAAATTCATATAAACAAAGGTGTTTAAATTTTGGTTACGTTTGGAGTGAAGGAAGGATTAGATTAAAATATTTTATTTATGGACATGAAAAGTTTTGGGAACTTCGAATACATTCCTTGATGTTCTGGAAAACGGATGAAAATCTTGGTAAGCGGAAGGTAATCATTCAAAAGCTTAGTAAATTTTCTACAAAAAAGGTTTTAGAGCAATTTTCAATTAGGCGATGTCAATCGGAGAAATAAGTGCGTACAACTTTAAATGTGTTTGTTTTGGTTTTTGAACGGGTTTTTGTAGTTGTTTAACTCACTTTTTAATTGTTTTTTTTTTGGGGGGGGGGGGGGGGGTTAATTTGCATTTATTTGTAGAATCAGTATTATACTAGAAGAAGACAAGAAAATGAGAAACGTTTTGATATTTTTCAATACATTGAACTGTGAAATAAGTATTTCTAGTTTTATCGTGGTGGGGCTGGCCAATCAAGCTGTGGGCTGAAGGGTTTATTTCCAGGTACGGGCCAGCTCCTTTGTCACTAATGTGGGCCATAAAAGCATTTCTCGAAAGGTGGAAACCAAATAATAACTGTTTCTATATCAACCTTTTCAAATGACATTAGGGATAAGAACGGACCCGCGCTATAATGATGCATAGCGTTCCTGCGAGTCGGACTTTTTTTTATGTAAATCGGATTATTTACTGAAGATATGTCGAATTCCTGATTCTAGTATTCCATGGATGTTTTGTATTTTCTAGAAGTTTGTACAATAGCCGATGTACTCACCACGAGTCGCATGTACAGTAGAGCTGTACAGTTTCATGTTATGTTTACAAGCTACAACAGTAGATATTAAATACAATACTCACATCCTCCCTTCTTCCAACAAGGCGTTGATAATAGATTTCAGGATAGTCTTGTGGACGATAGAAGGCTGCAAACACAATACAAATACACATTTCAAGAAAACAACAATACAATATACTTACAAATAAGGAAATTAATATCAAAATTGACTTAACGATTATCTAAATGGTAGAATGACGGGGCAAACACACACACACACATATAATATACATATATATATATATATATATATATACATATATTACTATTAAAGCTTTATAAATTCTCTAAAGATGGAATCTGGGGTAATTTTCTATTGAATGGACTTAGACGGAGAAATAAGAGCTTTAAAAGGTTTTTGTTTCTGTTTGTTGCACTTTTAGGCTTTTATTTTAGATTGGATTTAACAATAAAATTAATGTATTAGGGAAGAAGACATTTAAATGTGAAACTTATTTGTCGGGCAGTTCCTGACTTTACGACTAGTCATTAATAACACTACCACAAAATATGTGGTGTTTTCTGAAGAAACCATAACATATATTCGTATGTATTTGACAAGCTTAATCCGAATCCGGAGTCCGTTTCACACCAGCACGTCAGGTTTAAGGGCATTTGAAGGTCAAAGTTAGAATGAAGTCGTTAAAGAAGAAATAACTAGATATCATGGTTTGAGGTAATTTCAAGGGCAAATATGTTTATTTTGCACGAAATGAATCTCCAGACAAAATTCTCTTTTTGCAAAATAAACATATTTGAACTTGAAATGACCTTAATTATATGCCGATGTGCTGAAACAGACCTTTCAGCTACCCTCAAAACCATGGAAGTTCTAGTTATTTCTCTTTAACTACTTCATACTACATTTGACCTTCAAATGCTCTTCAACCTGACATGCTGTGGTGAAACGGTCTCCGGATTCGGATTCAGCCAAATACATAAGAATATCTATAATGTCTTTAGAAAAAAACACTTTATTTATTGAGTGTGTCTGTGTAATTTAAGAAAGAAAGTTCTGTAGTGCTAATTATCTTGTTATGAAGCTGAATATTTCTAAAACTGCAGTTGATTGAAAGCAGAGTAAATAATTGAATTGGATTATGAATTGATGATTGAGCTGTCTGGAATCAGCTGACGAGGTGATTGGTCATACAGCTGTTTACAATCTAAAGGCTGTTTCCTAGATTCTTTTTTCCAATATAAACACCAAATCAAAGCCATAAAACCATTCGCCAAAGATACCAGAAGTGAGTGTTTAGTTTTCCTTGGGAATCTGCTTGTAAGACATCAGGACTTGCTAAAGCAGGCTCTAATCCGGCTGGTACAGTCTTATCATATTTTTTTTTTTTTTTTTCATTTTAGCGCGAAACAATTTTTTATTATTGGGCGTAAACTAACTAGAACTCGAAAATCGAGAATCTGTTACATTGCTGTGTATAGTGAGCAGTGTCGGGAAAAAATCATTAAGAATGATAAATAATGAATTATTTTTCATTCATTATTGAGTCAATTCAATGAATAACCTAACTTTTTATTTTTATTTATTATTGAATAACAATGATTTATTGCTAGATAATGTTTATTGAATAATAGTTATTTATTTGAGGGAAACAATTTTTTTGAATGAAATTGATTTATTTTGCTGAAATTCAAGTGATTTATTTTAACAATCTTTTCTAATAAAAATGACAAAGTTCATTAAACTTTTTCTTACTTTTAATGAAAATTATTTTTTAGTGATATTGTTTACTGAACTTAAACAATCTGAGTTTGTTCTTCCTTCAATCTTATTGTTTTAAATATATAAAAATAATGAATAAAAAATGAAAAATAATTAATTATTCATTAAATAATAATAATAATAATAATAATAATAAAATCAGTCAATGAATAACTGAATAAATTCTTATGCGATAAAAATGTATTGAATAATGAACGAATCCTGTTATTCATTGAATAAAAAAGAAATCCGTGGATGAATAATTCATTCAATCAATACATTTTCATTCTATAGAAATGTATTTGAATAAATGCCTAGAATAAAGCCCTATTCCGATAGCGACCATAAGACACGCCTCGAAATGATCAGGTTATTCCTACACTGATGTACCACCATCATTCTTTCCTGTAGTTCCACCGACGGGTTTCCACCTGTGTGTATACATCCGCGCTAACAGCCAACATGATTAGATACAATATAGAGAAGGTATTGTTTATCTTCCCATTACTCACCATAGACTTGATGGCGTCGTTTACAGCATAGAGGAATTCCATCTTGAGTCCAGGATCTTCGGGTCTACCTCCACTCTCGTCTCGTGTCGTCTGGAAGGGAGCAAACATAATACATCTTAATTACAACATGGCAGACATTCAAAGGAGAATATTAAAGGGTACTTATCAACCTACCGAAAACATGGCCAAATTACATATCTGGCATTTTTGCTTAAATTTTATTTTTTTAATTTTTTTTTAATTAAAGCGATTCGCGCAAACGATTATTATTTAATGCACTAGTATTTCTAATGTGATGCAACTCATAAATCTGTGTTTTTCAGTTCTGACTGGAACAGCTGTGATCGCGTTTGCCAAAAGGCTGTGTTTAATAAGTGCTCTTGTTTCAAATTAAAATTTTACTATTTATTGGAGTCCGATAGTGTTATGACGGGTGTTAAAAGACTTGCCGAGACCCGTCGGATTAGGAAGTTAGATTTTTCCTCGGCTGCAAAAATTCTAGCTAAATGCGGAGAAAATATTCAATTTGAACCCAGCATAACCTCAATTGAAGAAGCAGGCAGAACAGGTGATATAAACTTTATATCTCATATATTCCCTGAAGTGACTGTCATAGAGCCAGGTAGTAACCTCAACTCTAACCTTCCCTCCGTAACCAAGGACAAGGCTTCACTATCAACCATTCCTAGCAACTCTGATGCTAAACAGATATGCCCGGAAAATAACTCCTGTGGCAGTTATCACTCAAACTAGTAACAGATTTTCCCCATTATCTGACATACAGACAATAGATGATACAATTTCTGTTCTTTCGTCAAATAAAAAGCCGAGACCTAACAGACATCAGACAACAAGGATAACCAGAACAGCTGACATCACAGACAGTCCCCAATCACCAAAAATTCCACCCATTTTTGTCGTGGTTTCTGACGAAAATTCATTTATCCAGACCAAGCAGCTCGTTGCCGATCTTGAAGGCGTTGCGAAATCCACTTTCGATTGCACAATGCTTTATAAGAAAATAAAGCTATCCTTGTCTACTGTTATCGTCCAATTAGTTTGTTGTGTACATTCGGCAAACAACTAGAAAAATGCTTGGAACGGCGGACCTCTTGACTCGCTGGATTACCAAATGGCGACTGGTCCTGAATTCAACCAAAACGGAGGCCAAAGTCTTTGCTCTACGGCGGTTTTCAAACGAAGAACTACCAGAAATCCGATTGGATGGACTCCCAGTTCCTTGGAGCCCGAAGGACCAGGGAGTGAGTTATCTAGGACTATACTTTGACACTCGACTTACTTGGAAATGACACATTAACATAAAACTGCGACAGGCACACTCCAGACTCTCAGAACTTTACCCTCTGATGAACAGAAAGACATCACTTCGACCTTCACTGGTAACACTACTTTACAAGACCATGATCCTCCCAATACTGACTTACGCCTGTCCTGTGTGGTATGGAACAAACACGACGAACATCAAACGACTACAGACTTTACAGAACAAAGTGCTGCGAATTGCAGCCAACGCCCCTTGGTTAGGTCGAAACACCTTGCTCCATCCGGAACTGGGAGTTGATCCAATCGCATTTCACATCGAAGAACTGACCCGAAGGCACCAAGTCAAACTATCTCTTTCTTCAGCTGCCACGATCTACAACGTAGGAGTACCTACAGCCCGACCCCTCGAGCCGAGGCTGTATCAAGCCAAACTACCTCTTTCTTCAGCTGCCACGATCTACAACCTTGGAGTACCTACAGCCCGACCCCTCGAGCCGAGGCTGTATCAAGACAAACTACCTCTTTCTTCAGCTGCCACGATCTACAACCTTGGAGTACCTACAGCCCGACCCCTCAAGCCGAGGCTGTATCAAGACAAACTACCTCTTTCTTCAGCTGCCACGATCTACAACCTAGGAGTACCTACAGCCCGACGCCTCAAGGCGAGGCTGTATCAAGACAAACTACCTCTTTCTTCAGCTGCCACGATCTACAACCTAGGAGTACCTACAGCCCGACGCCCCAAGCCGAGGCTGTATGAAGACAAACTACCTCTTTCTTCAGCTGCCACGATCTACAACCTAGGAGTACCTACAGCCCGACGCCCCAAGCCGAGGCTGTATTAAGACAAACTACCTCTTTCTTCAGCTGCCACGATCTACAACCTAGGAGTACCTACAGCCCGACGCTCCAAGCCGAGGCTGTATCAAGAAAAACTACCTCTTTCTTCAGCTGCCACGATCTACAACCTAGGAGTACCTACAGCCCGACGCCTCAAGCCGAGGCTGTATCAAGACAAACTACCTCTTTCTTCAGCTGCCACGATCTACAACCTTGGAGTACCTACAGCCCGACGCCTCAAGCCAAGGCTGTATCAAGACAAACTACCTCTTTCTTCAGCTTCCACGATCTACAACCTAGGAGTACCTACAGCCCGACGCCTCAAGCCGAGGCTGTATCAAGACAAACTACCTCTTTCTTCAGCTGCCACGATCTACAACCTAGGAGTACCTACAGCCCGACGCCTCAAGCCGAGGCTGTATCAAGACAAACTACCTCTTTCTTCAGCTGCCACGATCTACAACCTAGGAGTACCTACATGGTCGACTCCTCAAGCCGAGGCTGTATCAAAACAAACTACCTCTTTCTTCAGCTGCCACGATCTACAACCTAGGAGTACCTACAGCCCGACGCCTCAAGCCGAGGCTGTATCAAGAAAACTACCTCTTTCTACAGCTGCCAAGATCTACCACCTAGGAGTACCTACAGCCCGACGCCTCAAGCCGAGGCTGTATCAAGAAAAACTACCTCTTTCTTCAGCTGCCACGATCTACAACCTAGGAGTACCTACAGCCCGACCCCTCAAGCCGAGGCTGTATCAAGACAAACTACCTCTTTCTTCAGCTGCCACGATCTACAACCTTGGAGTACCTACAGCCCGACGCCTCAAGCCGAGGCTGTATCAAGACAAACTACCTCTTTCTTCAGCTGCCACGATCTACAACCTAGGAGTACCTACAGCCCGACGCCTCAAGCCGAGGCTGTATCAAGACAAACTACCTCTTTCTTCAGCTGCCACGATCTACAACCTTGGAGTACCTACAGCCCGACGCCTCAAGCCGAGGCTGTATCAAGACAAACTACCTCTTTCTTCAGCTGCCACGATCTACAACCTAGGAGTACCTACAGCCCGACGCCTCAAGCCGAGGCTATATCAAGACAAACTACCTCTTTCTTCAGCTGCCACGATCTACAACCTAGGAGTACCTACAGCCCGACGCCTCAAGCCGAGGCTGTATCAAGACAAACTACCTCTTTCTACAGCTGCCAAGATCTACCATCTAGGAGTACCTACAGCCCGACGCCTCAAGCCGAGGCTGTATCAAGACAAACTACCTCTTTCTTCAGCTGCCACGATCTACAACGTAGGACTACCTACAGCCCGACCCCTCGAGCCGAGGCTGTATCAAGACAAACTACCTCTTTCTTCAGCTGCCACGATCTACAACCTTGGAGTACCTACAGCCCGACGCCTCAAGCCGAGGCTGTATCAAGACAAACTACCTCTTTCTTCAGCTTCCACGATCTACAACCTAGGAGTACCTACAGCCCGACGCCTCAAGCCGAGGCTGTATCAAGACAAACTACCTCTTTCTTCAGCTGCCACGATCTACAACCTAGGAGTACCTACAGCCCGACGCCTCAAGCCGAGGCTGTATCAAGGCAAACTACCTCTTTCTTCAGCTTCCACGATCTACAACCTAGGAGTACCTACAGCCCGACGCCTCAAGCCGAGGCTGTATCAAGACAAGCTACCTCTTTCTTCAGCTGCCACGATCTACAACCTTGGAGTACCTACAGCCCGACGCCTCAAGCCGAGGCTGTATCAAGACAAACTACCTCTTTCTTCAGCTGCCACGATCTACAACCTAGGAGTACCTACAGCCCGACGCCTCAAGCCGAGGCTATATCAAGACAAACTACCGCTTTCTTCAGCTGCCACGATCTACAACCTAGGAGTACCTACAGCCCGATGCCTCAAGCCGAGGCTGTATCAAGACAAACTACCTCTTTCTACAGCTGCCAAGATCTACCACCTAGGAGTACCTACAGCCCGACGCCTCAAGCCGAGGCTGTAACAAGACAAACTACCTCTTTCTTCAGCTGCCACGATCTACAACGTAGGAGTACCTACAGCCCGACCCCTCGAGCCGAGGCTGTATTAAGACAAACTACCTCTTTCTTCAGCTGCCACGATCTACAACCTTGGAGTACCTACAGCCCGACGCCTCAAGCCGAGGCTGTATCAAGACAAACTACCACTTTCTTCAGCTTCCACGATCTACAACCTAGGAGTACCTACAGCCCGACGCCTCAAGCCGAGGCTGTATCAAGACAAACTACCTCTTTCTACAGCTGCCAAGATCTATCACTTAGGAGTACCTACAGCCCGACCCCTCAAGCCGAGGCTGTATCAAGCCAAACTACCTCTTTTTTCAGCTGCCACGATCTACAACGTAGGAGTACCTACAGCCCGACCCCTCGAGCCGAGGCTGTATCAAGACAAACTACCTCTTTCTTCAGCTGCCACGATCTACAACCTTGGAGTACCTACAGCCCGACGCCTCAAGCCGAGGCTGTATCAAGACAAACTACCACTTTCTTCAGCTTCCACGATCTACAACCTAGGAGTACCTACAGCCCGACGCCTCAAGCCGAGGCTGTATCAAGAGAAACTACCTCTTTCTACAGCTGCCAAGATCTATCACTTAGGAGTACCTACAGCCCGACCCCTCAAGCCGAGGCTGTATCAAGCCAAACTACCTCTTTCTTCAGCTGCCACGATCTACAACGTAGGAGTACCTACAGCCCGACCCCTCGAGCCGAGGCTGTATCAAGCCAAACTACCTCTTTCTTCAGCTGCCACGATCTACAACCTTGGAGTACCTACAGCCCGACCCCTCGAGCCGAGGCTGTATCAAGACAAACTACCTCTTTCTTTAGCTGCCACGATCTACAACCTTGGAGTACCTACAGCCCGACCCCTCAAGCCGAGGCTGTATCAAGCCAAACTACCTCTTTCTTCAGCTGCCACGATCTACAACCTTGGAGTACCTACAGCCCGACCCCTCGAGCCGAGGCTGTATCAAGACAAACTACCTCTTTCTTCAGCTGCCACGATCTACAACCTTGGAGTACCTACAGCCCGACCCCTCGAGCCGAGGCTGTATCAAGACAAACTACCTCTTTCTTCAGCTGCCACGATCTACAACCTTGGAGTACCTACAGCCCGACCCCTCAAGCCGAGGCTGTATCAAGCCAAACTACCTCTTTCTTCAGCTGCCACGATCTACAACCTTGGAGTACCTACAGCCCGACCCCTCGAGCCGAGGCTGTATTAAGACAAACTACCTCTTTCTTCAGCTGCCACGATCTACAACCTTGGAGTACCTACAGCCCGACGCCTCGAGCCGAGGCTGTATCAAGACAAACTACCTCTTTCTTCAGCTGCCACGATCTACAACCTTGGAGTACCTACAGCCCGACCCCTCAAGCCGAGGCTGTATCAAGCCAAACTACCTCTTTCTTCAGCGGCCACGAATCACCCGTCCTCATCCATTCTGCAGACATTTACAGCTGTAGAAGGCTGCTAAAGACTTAGCCGAAACGTCAAGAATATAGTTTTCCCAAAAGCCGACTGTTTCTTCTCTTCTTATACAAACCCAACTAGTCCTTGGCTATTTTCATCTTTATAATTACAAAAATAATATATAAGTATATATATATATATATATATATATATATATATATATATATATACATATGTTGTTTACATACATAAGCTACTTCGCTGGGAATTAAATGTGTTGTTCATTCGGCATCTGTCTCCAGCGGTCTTGTTCCGACCAAGGCGTATAAAGGGAGCCCAGACCAAGGATGGACTCATTCCCTTACCGACCAGCATGAATGACTGCCAGAAGAAGCCGGTGAGGAATCCGGCGAAATATTGAGATGACAGGAGGAGCAAGACCGCTGGAGACAGATGCCGAATGAACAACACATATATACATATATATTTATATATACAGATATATATATATATATATATATATATATATATATATATATATATATATATATATATATATTATTTTTGTAATTATAAAGGTGGAAATAGCCAATGACTAGTTGGGTTTGTATAAGAAGAGATGAAACAGTCTGCTTTTCGGAAAACTATATTCTTGATGTTTCGGCTAAGTCTTTAGCAGCCTTCTACAGCTGTAAATGTCTGCAGAATGGATGAGGACCGGTGATATTAGGAGATGTTTCACATTTTCTTCATGGTCACCCATCCAGATCTTTGGTATTCCTTCATGTATTGCATTTTTCACCACAATGCACATGGTTTGGTTCGAAGTTAATTGCCAAAGCGGTTAAGCTTATCATTTAATCCTTAAAGATAACAAGAACGCAGTTAAAAAAAAAAAAAAAAAAAAAAAAAAAAATCAGTCCTGTAACAGGCCACAAGGGCCCTGATGGGCAGATACTATAGAGGTATCTGATTCCTGACCATACGGCACACTAGGGAGATAGTGCGGTCAGTACTATGCTACGGCCGCCTGAGTTTCCCGTTTGCTGCTTCGACTGCTAGGTTCATTAGCTCCACGGTACCCATTAATAAATTAATTAGTGGCGGAGTTGGCCTCGAGACGGTCAGGGAAGCCGAATCCAACCCATGAACGAAGACATTAGAAGATAAAAATCTTTAGTACTCTGCTCGGGATTTGAGCTCAGGTCCTCCAGCATATTTGTCCAGTGCTCTGCCTTTGAGCTAAACTATATATGGTAAAAATGAAGTTTCACGCCCTTAAAACCGATTGCTTTCAAATTTTGTACAATAACGTATTTTGATGTACTAAACACGAATACGTTAAAAAAAACCTTCGCATTTAACTAGGAAAGACGTTATTAAGCACTAAAGTTCACTGTTATGAAGGTTATGAGAGCTAATGTAAACAACTAAATTTGTGACGACTTTAAGGCATACATGCTATGCGTTTCCGCTCGCTCAAGAAGATAACAAAACCCCAGTCAATCCAACTCGCTAAAATTAATAGAATTCTAATAGAATATAATATTAAGCACTGAAGTTCACTGTTAGGAAGGTTATAAAACTAGGCGTCAACAGCGTATTTGTAAACACGCGCATGCGCAGATATGTAACATTGGGAAACAGAGAACTCTCATTTGAATTGTTCAGAAACCATTTATTCAAAAATATTGTTAATTTTAAGGGCATCCTCACCCGTCGTCACCTGTCGCTTAAGGGCATACGTGCTATGAGTTTCCGCTCGCTACGATCGCTCAAGAAGATAACAAAACCCCAGTCAATCGAACTCGGTAAAATTAATAGAATTCTATTAATTATTCTATGAACTTTAGTGCTTAATAACTTCTTTCCTAGTTAAATGGGAAGGTTTTTTTTAACGTATTCGTGTTTAGTGCATCAAAATACGTTATTGTACAAAATTTGAAAGAAATCGGTTTTGAGGGCGTGAAACTACATTTTTACCCTATATATATATATATATATATATATATATATATATATATATATATATACATATATGTATATATGTATATGTATATATATATATATATATATATATATATATATACATATATGTATATATGTATATGTATATATATATATATATATATATATATATATATATATACATATACATATATAATTAATGATATAATATATTCGCTTACCTTGAATAAAGCATTGATCTGTGAGAATGAATCGAAAGACCTCATATAGAATCGCTGTACAGCAATGTAGTTCTCCGTCTGCTGTGCTCGTCTTACGTCTTGCCTGTACAGTAACACAGCTATATCAATACTGATTAATAGCACTGCTTCTACGGTATACAGTATCATGTCTTACGTCTTGCCTGTACAGTAACACAGCTATATCAATACTGATTAATAGCACTGCTTCTACGGAATACAGTATCATGTCTTACGTCTTGCCTGTACAGTAACACAGCTATATCAATACTGATTAATAGCACTGCTTCTACGGTATACAGTATCATGTCTTACGTCTTGCCTGTACGGTAACACAGCTATATCAATACTGATTAATAGCACTGCTTCTACGGTATACAGTATCATGTCTTACGTCTTGCCTGTACGGTAACACAGCTATATCAATACTGATTAATAGCACTGCTTCTACGGTATACAGTATCATGTCTTACGTCTTGCCTGTACAGTAACACAGCTATATCAATACTGATTAATAGCACTGCTTCTACGGTATACAGTATCATGTCTTACGTCTTGCCTGTACAGTAACACAGCTATATCAATACTGATTAATAGCACTGCTTCTACGGTATACAGTATCATGTCTTACGTCTTGCCTGTACGGTAACACAGCTATATCAATACTGATTAATAGCACTGCTTCTACGGAATACAGTATCATGTCTTACGTCTTGCCTGTACAGTAACACAGCTATATCAATACTGATTAATAGCACTGCTTCTACGGTATACAGTATCATGTCTTACGTCTTGCCTGTACAGTAACACAGCTATATCAATACTGATTAATAGCACTGCTTCTACGGTATACAGTATCATGTCTTACGTCTTGCCTGTACAGTAACACAGCTATATCAATACTGATTAATAGCACTGCTTCTACGGAATACAGTATCATGTCTTACGTCTTGCCTGTACAGTAACACAGCTATATCAATACTGATTAATAGCACTACTTCTACGGCATACAGTATCATGTGATTTTATTGTACATAAATGTAGATAGTTCTTATTATAGTTTGGGTATTTTCAATCCAAATTTCATTAAAAAAGGAGTATGATTTGAGTAGTTGAAGCGCTAGCAGAAAAACATATTCTCGATTTTAATCAATTTTGGGCAAAACTCTAATTAAAACTAAATATTATATGATAAGGACCCTAATAAAAAATAAATAATGCACCTTTAAAAAAAAGGTAATACTGAAGGAGAGTGTCCTCAGCACCGATTTTCTTCAAAATTTGCACTATAACGTATTTTGATGCACTAAACACGAATCCGTTGAAAAAAAAAGTTGCTCGCAACTAGGAAAGAAGTTATTAAGCACTAAAGTTCACTGTTATGGAGGTTATAAAAGACGGGGTAAACAGCTTATATGTAAACACGCGCCTGCGCAATAGTCCTTAATGACGAAGTGTAATTGAAATTTAGACTCACCTGTGGTAGCTGACTTGGTCGTAAACTGTCGCTTTTGGGCATACTTGCTATGCGTTTCCGCTCGCTCCGCTACGCTCCGCTCGCTCAAGAAAACATCGAAACCCCTAGTCAATCCAACTCGCAGAAATGAAAAGAATTCTATGCCCAAAAGTCGTCCTAGGCAGTCTTCCCTAACCTCCATAACAGTGAACTTTTTTTTTAATAACTTCTTTCCTAGTTGAGAGCAACTTTTTTTTTCAACGGATTCGTGTTTAGTGCACCGAAATACGTTATAGTACAAACTTTGAAGAAAATCGGTGTTGAGGACACTCTCCTTCAGTTTTACCAAAAAAAATAAATACATTAACGTTTTGGAATAAACTAAATCTAAACTGAAAATCGGAACCTTAACAATAATAAACTAAAATTAAATTAATTAATGGACGTTAGTTGAACTATAACTAAAACTAAAACATTGGAAGTTTATTAAAAACTAAAGTACGGCTTTAATTCAGTTTCACAAAAATAACGCCAATTCAATACATTCATTAACACATTTGCTATTTCCATAATTAATTAAATTATTAAAACGTGTTTTCATTTTGTTTTTATCTATGCTAAAGTTGTAGTCTCATTTTCTATTTGTTCCACTATTTTGTCACAATTGTTTTCAATTAAACACTTTATTTAAACAAAAATACATACATACCTACTTTTTTACAAAATCGAAGTATGCATTAGTATACTCAGTGAAGGAAAATGCTACGTATATTTTTCAATATACTAATTAGTGAATTTAAAACTAAAACTAAACTAAAATCATAAATTTAGGTAAGTTTTTCTTAAATTAAACTAATTACCGTACTAAAAACAGATACTGAAACTAAAAACAAGTATTTATAAGAAAATACTCCAACAGAGTCCAATTTTATGAAATAAGAATAATTTAACCTGAAGTTAACCTGAATAATTACGATACAAATCTAAAACGAAAACGAAAAATAAAACATGAGTTTATTTCTAGTTGAGTTAAACTAAGGTTAGTTTTGCCCGACACTGATTGTACCAATAAATCCATCAATTCCAGAATAACTTTCCAGAATATCTTAACCAGTTATACTTACAAAATAGAAAATAGAAGATTTAAATAAAAATATTATGAACAAGTAATTTTCCAAATACAATCAGAAAACATGCATACAGTGTAAATATGGAAGGTTGATGTCTGATGCCCATTCCAATGCTTAGCTTTATTGTAAAATATTAATTCTCATAATATCTCAAGGTTTCATAGTTGTAAATGTTTTCCAAACATTCCATGAAATGATAAAGCCAGCTGATTTCTGTCACTTGTAATAACTCGAATAATATTCATATATTAATAAATGAGATGAAAAAAAATAGAACCAATATCTATGAATTGTTCTATTTTTTTAGCATTATTTGTTCTCTTATTTTAAAAAACAGAAGAAATATGAAGCGTTATGATGAGTATCATAAGTTTTCATAATATTAATTTTCAGAATAATAACCAATAAATAAAAGAAAATATCTAGATTGGTAGACCTGGATTTGTAAATAGCGGCCATCTTGTTGAAGCTCAGGCACTCAGAGCCCCTGTGGCCTAATGGATAAGGCATCGGTCTCCTAAACCGGGGATTGTGGGTTCGAGTCCCACCAGGGGTACTTATTTTTTATTTCATTTCGTAGTATTTTTCATCGCTTGAATTAAAATAAATTAATTATTAGTTAAAAAATAAAATATTTTGTTATCTGAAATTTATTTTTTAGAAAGTCTTTGTATATTTTTGTATACGCCAGAAAGATGTAATTACGAAACGTTAAGTACAAAAAATTATATTCTGTAGTTTAAAACATTTGTGTAAATCTTCCTACTTGAATAATTAGGAAGATTTACACCCCCCCCCCCCCAATGAATATTTTCGAATTTTCACATTTTCAATGAAGAGCTGAATGTATTATTATTATTATGGGGGGGGGGGGGTTTCTCCTCAGTCTCCTGAGATAAATTCTTTCTTTTTAAGGGCGTTTCCAAATACAACCAGAAAACATGCATACAGTGTAAATATGGAAGGTTGATGTTATTTAGAAAATGTCTGAATTATTATTATTATAATTTTGTTATTTGCCTTAGAAAATAATAAAAATTGTCCACTTTTCCTGAGAGAAAAGCAGAAACCAGATCGAGCTGGTGAGCGCCCCTAGTGGTGGCTGTAGCAACTAATACATAGATCCAATTCTTAATTCAATTTAATCTTATAATGGAGTAAATCTCGTCTTGTAATAAACATATTTCCTTGTTTTTACAACAAATATTTCTCAATGGTTGTGTTGATGTCTACCGATTTTCGTAAGAAGAAATAACAAATAACGGTCCCATTATATATAAATTCTAATTGTTATATTTGTGGCATCTACTAGGAGGGATCGTTGAAGATTTACAGAAATGTTTCAAAAATTCTCTCATTAGTGCAACCTCAATATTAAAATTAATACTTGTTAAAAGAAAACAAAATATCATACAAAGTGTTAAACCTGGAAAATATTGCAAAACAAAATATTAGATAAATAGTAATAATGATATGAAATGGAATTTTCATGAACACCGAGGTGCAAAAATCAGGAGGCTCGGGATTTTAATGAGTATGTCAGATTTAAATTAATTTCTCATTTAATTTAATTTTAAAAAAATAAGTACCCCTGGTGGGACTCGAACCCACAATCCCCGGTTTAGGAGACCGATGCCTTATCCATTAGGCCACAGGGGCTCTGAGTGCCTGAGCAACTAGTCTGCTATTTATTCATAGCCGTGTAGGGGTTACTCTGCTATCTATTCATAGCCGTGTAGGGGTTAGTCTATGTTGGGAATATGTTTAGAATTTAATCAATTAAATAGTGTTATCTTGATTATTTTCAGTATTTCCAACATATAGAAACATTTCCTCCCGATAAATTGTATATAAATGATACAATCACAATCCGTTATTGGCTCCCACACCATCTTCTACAACCTCTGCCACACAGCGACCACTACTGCAGACCCGCCATTTCAAGTTCAATTGAATCCATAAAAATATATCATAAAAACCTTTATATAAACTAAATAAATAAGATCACTTAGTTTCTTTTTATGGCAAACATTGGGTGGTGTGATTAAAACCAAGTGTCTACCTAGTAGACTCTACGGTGTAGTTTTAGCCACATTGGGTGGTGTGATTAAAACCAAGTGTCTACCTAGTAGACTCTACGGTGTAGTTTTAGCAACATTGGGTGGTGTGATTAAAACCAAGTGTCTACCTAGTAGACTCTACGGTGTAGTTTTAGCCACATTGGGTGGTGTGATTAAAACCAAGTGTCTACCTAGTAGACTCTACGGTGTAGTTTTAGCAACATTGGGTGGTGTGATTAAAACCAAGTGTCTACCTAGTAGACTCTACGGTGTAGTTTTAGCAACATTGGGTGGTGTGATTAAAACCAAGTGTCTACCTAGTAGACTCTACGGTGTAGTTTTAGCAACATTGGGTGGTGTGATTAAAACCAAGTGTCTACCTAGTAGACTCTACGGTGTAGTTTTACCAACATTGGGTGGTGTGATTAAAACCAAGTGTCTACCTAGTAGACTCTACGGTGTAGTTTTAGCAACATTGGGTGGTGTGATTAAAACCAAGTGTCTACCTAGTAGACTCTACGGTGTAGTTTTAGCAACATTGGGTGGTGTGATTAAAACCAAGTGTCTACCTAGTAGACTCTACGGTGTAGTTTTACCAACATTGGGTGGTGTGATTAAAACCAAGTGTCTACCTAGTAGACTCTACGGTGTAGTTTTAGCAACATTGGGTGGTGTGATTAAAACCAAGTGTCTACCTAGTAGACTCTACGGTGTAGTTTTACCAACATTGGGTGGTGTGATTAAAACCAAGTGTCTACCTAGTAGACTCTACGGTGTAGTTTTACCAACATTGGGTGGTGTGATTAAAACCAAGTGTCTACCTAGTAGACTCTACGGTGTAGTTTTAGCAACATTGGGTGGTGTGATTAAAACCAAGTGTCTACCTAGTAGACTCTACGGTGTAGTTTTACCAACATTGGGTGGTGTGATTAAAACCAAGTGTCTACCTAGTAGACTCTACGGTGTAGTTTTAGCAACAACTCAGATGGATGTGATTAAAGAAAGGCTACCACTCCGTAGGTACAATTACCCTGGATGGAGTAGTAGCTGGAAAAACTGAAGCTACAACTACAGGGTAGGTACAACTACCCTGTAGTATAGATGGAGATAGTTAGCCGCTGCAGAGAAACGAAGACAGGTATAGTTGGGATTCGGCTAGGAGAAAAACGTCAGACTTTCAAAAAGAAATCTGTATTTGGACGTTTCGACTGCACAATGGCAGCCTTCTTCATTCTCTAGTGCTGAAGAAGGCTGCCATTGTGCAGTCGAAACGTCCAAATACAGATTTCTTTTTGAAAGTCTGACGTTTTTCTCCTAGCCGAATCCCAACTATACCTGTCTTCTTACCCTGTAGTAGTATCTACCCTGTAGTAGTATCTACCCCTAGTAGTATCTACCCTGTAGTAGAATCTACCCTGTAGTAGTATCTACCCTGTAGTAGTATCTACCCTGTAGTAGTATCTACCCCTAGTAGTATCTACCCTGTAGTAGTATCTACCCTGTAGTAGTATCTACCCTGTAGTAGTATCTACCCCTAGTAGTATCTACCCTGTAGTAGTATCTACCCCTAGTAGTATCTACCCTGTAGTAGTATCTACCCTGTAGTAGTATCTACCCTGTAGTAGTATCTACCCCTAGTAGTATCTACCCTGTAGTAGTATCTACCCTGTAGTAGTATCTACCCTGTAGTAGTATCTACCCTGTAGTAGTATCTACCCTGTAGTAATATCTACCCTGTAGTAGTATCTACCCTGTAGTAGTATCTACCCCTAGTAGTATCTACCCTGTAGTAGTATCTACCCTGTAGTAGTATCTACCCCTAGTAGTATCTACCCTGTAGTAGAATCTACCCTGTAGTAGTATCTACCCTGTAGTAGTATCTACCCTGTAGTAGTATCTACCCCTAGTAGTATCTACCCTGTAGTAGTATCTACCCCTAGTAGTATCTACCCTGTAGTAGTATCTACCCTGTAGTAGTATCTACCCTGTAGTAGTATCTACCCTGTAGTAGTATCTACCCTGTAGTAATATCTACCCTGTAGTAGTATCTACCCTGTAGTAGTATCTACCCCTAGTAGTATCTACCCTGTAGTAGTATCTACCCTGTAGTAGTATCTACCCCTAGTAGTATCTACCCTGTAGTAGAATCTACCCTGTAGTAGTATCTACCCTGTAGTAGTATCTACCCTGTAGTAGTATCTACCCCTAGTAGTATCTACCCTGTAGTAGTATCTACCCCTAGTAGTATCTACCCTGTAGTAGTATCTACCCTGTAGTAGTATCTACCCTGTAGTAGTATCTACCCCTAGTAGTATCTACCCTGTAGTAGAATCTACCCTGTAGTAGTATCTACCCCTAGTAGTATCTACCCTGTAGTAGAATCTACCCTGTAGTAGTATCTACCCCTAGTAGTATCTACCCTGTAGTAGTATCTACCCTGTAGTAGTATCTACCCCTAGTAGTATCTACCCTGTAGTAGTATCTACCCTGTAGTAGTATCTACCCCTAGTAGTATCTACCCTGTAGTAGAATCTACCCTGTAGTAGTATCTACCCCTAGTAGTATCTACCCTGTAGTAGTATCTACCCTGTAGTAGTATCTACCCCTAGTAGTATCTACCCTGTAGTAGTATCTACCCCTAGTAGTATCTACCCTGTAGTAGTATCTACCCCTAGTAGTATCTACCCTGTAGTAGTATCTACCCTGTAGTAGTATCTACCCCTAGTAGTATCTACCCTGTAGTAGTATCTACCCCTAGTAGTATCTACCCTGTAGTAGAATCTACCCTGTAGTAGTATCTACCCTGTAGTAGTATCTACCCTGTAGTAGTATCTACCCCTAGTAGTATCTACCCTGTAGTAGTATCTACCCCTAGTAGTATCTACCCTGTAGTAGCATCTACCCTGTAGTAGTATCTACCCCTAGTAGTATCTACCCTGTAGTAGAATCTACCCTGTAGTAGTATCTACCCTGTAGTAGTATCTAACCTGTAGTAGTATCTACCACTAGTAGTATCTACCCTGTAGTAGTATCTACCCTGTAGTAGTATCTACCCCTAGTAGTATCAAACCTGTAGTAGTATCTACCCTGTAGTAGTATCTACCCCTAGTAGTATCTACCCCTAGTAGTATCTACCCTGTAGTAGTATCTACCCCTAGTAGTATCTACCCTGTAGTAGAATCTACCCTGTAGTAGTATCTACCCTGTAGTAGTATCTACCCTGTAGTAGTATCTACCCTGTAGTAGTATCTACCCCTAGTAGTATCTACCCTGTAGTAGTATCTACCCCTAGTAGTATCTACCCTGTAGTAGTATCTACCCCTAGTAGTATCTACCCTGTAGTAGTATCTACCCCTAGTAGTATCTACCCTGTAGTAGAATCTACCCTGTAGTAGTATCTACCCTGTAGTAGTATCTACCCTGTAGTAGTATCTACCCCTAGTAGTATCTACCCTGTAGTAGAATCTACCCCTAGTACTATCTACCCTGTAGTAGTATCTACCCTGTAGTAGTATCTACCCCTAGTAGTATCTACCCTGTAGTAGTATCTACCCTGTAGTAGTATCTACCCCTAGTAGTATCTACCCTGTAGTAGAATCTACCCCTAGTAGTATCAACCCTGTAGTAGTATCTACCCTGTAGTAGTATCTACCCCTAGTAGTATCTACCCTGTAGTAGTATCTACCCTGTAGTAGTATCTACCCTGTAGTAGTATCTACCCTGTAGTAGTATCTACCCCTAGTAGTATCTACCCTGTAGTAGTATCTACCCTGTAGTAGTATCTACCCTGTAGTAGTATCTACCCTGTAGCAGTATCTACCCCTAGTAGTATCTACCCTGTAGTAGTATCTACCCCTAGTAGTATCTACCCTGTAGTAGTATCTACCCTGTAGTAGTATCTACCCTGTAGTAGTATCTACCCTGTAGTAGTATCTACCCTGTAGTAGTATCTACCCTGTAGTAGTATCTACCCCTAGTAGTATCTACCCTGTAGTAGTATCTACCCTGTAGTAGTATCTACCCCTAGTAGTATCTACCCTGTAGTAGTATCTACCCTGTAGTAGTATCTACCCTGTAGTAGTATCTACCCTGTAGTAGTATCTACCCTGTAGTAGTATCTACCCCTAGTAGTATCTACCCTGTAGTAGAATCTACCCCTAGTAGTATCAACCCTGTAGTAGTATCTACCCTGTAGTAGTATCTACCCTGTAGTAGTATCTACCCCTAGTAGTATCTACCCTGTAGTAGTATCTACCCTGTAGTAGTATCTACCCCTAGTAGTATCTACCCTGTAGTAGTATCTACCCTGTAGTAGTATCTACCCCTAGTAGTATCTACCCTGTAGTAGTATCTACCCTGTAGCAGTATCTACCCCTAGTAGTATCTACCCTGTAGTAGTATCTACCCCTAGTAGTATCTACCCTGTAGTAGTATCTACCCTGTAGTAGTATCTACCCTGTAGTAGTATCTACCCTGTAGTAGTATCTACCCTGTAGTAGTATCTACCCTGTAGTAGTATCTACCCCTAGTAGTATCTACCCTGTAGTAGTATCTACCCTGTAGTAGTATCTACCCCTAGTAGTATCTACCCTGTAGTAGTATCTACCCTGTAGTAGTATCTACCCTGTAGTAGTATCTACCCTGTAGTAGTATCTACCCTGTAGTAGTATCTACCCCTAGTAGTATCTACCCTGTAGTAGAATCTACCCCTAGTAGTATCAACCCTGTAGTAGTATCTACCCTGTAGTAGTATCTACCCTGTAGTAGTATCTACCCCTAGTAGTATCTACCCTGTAGTAGTATCTACCCTGTAGTAGTATCTACCCCTAGTAGTATCTACCCTGTAGTAGTATCTACCCTGTAGTAGTATCTACCCCTAGTAGTATCTACCCTGTAGTAGTATCTACCCTGTAGTAGTATCTACCCCTAGTAGTATCTACCCTGTAGTAGTATCTACCCCTAGTAGTATCTACCCTGTAGTAGTATCTACCCCTAGTAGTATCTACCCTGTAGTAGTATCTACCCTGTAGTAGTATCTACCCCTAGTAGTATCTACCCTGTAGTAGTATCTACCCTGTAGTAGTATCTACCCTGTAGTAGTATCTACCCTGTAGTAGTATCTACCCTGTAGTAGTATCTACCCTGTAGTAGTATCTACCCCTAGTAGTATCTACCCTGTAGTAGAATCTACCCTGTAGTAGTATCTACCCTGTAGTAGTATCTACCCTGTAGTAGTATCTACCCCTAGTAGTATCTACCGTGTAGTAGAATCTACCCCTAGTACTAACTACCCTGTAGTAGTATCTACCCCTAGTAGTATCTACCCTGTAGTAGTATCTACCCTGTAGTAGTATCTACCCTGTAGAAGTATCTACCCTGTAGTAGTGTCTACCCTGTAGTAGTATCTACCCTGTAGTAGAATCTACCCCTAGTACTATCTACCCTGTAGTAGTATCTACCCTGTAGTAGTATCTACCCCTAGTAGTATCTACCCTGTAGTAGTATCTACCCTGTAGTAGTATCTACCCCTAGTAGTATCTACCCTGTAGTAGTATCTACCCTGTAGTAGTATCTACCCCTAGTATTATCTACCCTGTAGTAGTATCTACCCTGTATTAGTATCTACCCCTAGTAGTATCTACCCTGTAGTAGTATCTACCCTGTAGTAGTATCTACCCTGTAGTAGTATCTACCCCTAGTAGTATCTACCCTGTAGTAGAATCTACCCTGCAGTAGAATCTACCCTGTAGTAGTATCTTCCCTGTAGTAGTATCTACCCCTAGTAGTATCTACCGTGTAGTAGAATCTACGCCTAGTACTAACTACCCTGTAGTAGTATCTACCCTGTAGTAGTATCTACCCCTAGTAGTATCTACCCTGTAGTAGTATCTACCCTGTAGTAGTATCTACCCTGTAGAAGTATCTACCCTGTAGTAGTATCTACCCTGTAGTAGTATCTACCCTGTAGTAGAATCTACCCCTAGTACTATCTACCCTGTAGTAGTATCTACCCTGTAGTAGTATCTACCCCTAGTAGTATCTACCCCTAGTAGTATCTACCCTGTAGTAGTATCTACCCCTAGTAGTATCTACCCTGTAGTAGTATCTACCCTGTAGTAGTATCTACCCCTAGTAGTATCTACCCTGTAGTAGTATCTACCCTGTAGTAGTATCTACCCTGTAGTAGTATCTACCCTGTAGTAGTATCTACCCCTAGTAGTATCTACCCTGTAGTAGTATCTACCCTGTAGTAGTATCTACCCCTAGTAGTATCTACCCTATAGTAGTATCTACCCTGTAGTAGTATCTACCCTGTAGTAGTATCTACCCTGTAGTAGTATCTACCCTGTAGTAGTATCTACCCTGAAGTAGTATCTACCCCTAGTAGTATCTAACCTGTAGTAGTATCTACCCTGTAGTAGTATCTACCCCTAGTAGTATTTACCCTGTAGTAGTATCTACCCTGTAGTAGTATCTACCCTGTAGTAGTATCTACCCTGTAGTAGTATCTACCCTGTAGTAGTATCTACCCTGTAGTAGTATCTACCCCTAGTAGTATCTACCCCTAGTAGTATCTACCCTGTAGTAGTATCTACCCCTAGTAGTATCTACCCTGTAGTAGTATCTACCCTGTAGTAGTATCTACCCCTAGTAGTATCTACCCTGTAGTAGTATCTACCCTGTAGTAGTATCTACCCTGTAGTAGTATCTACCCCTAGTAGAACCTACCCTGTAGTAGTATCTACCCTGTAGTAGTATCTACCCTGTAGTAGTATCTACCCTGTAGTAGTATCTACCCTGAAGTAGTATCTACCCCTAGTAGTATCTAACCTGTAGTAGTATCTACCCTGTAGTAGTATCTACCCCTAGTAGTATCTACCCTGTAGTAGTATCTACCCTGTAGTAGTATCTACCCTGTAGTAGTATCAACCCCTAGTAGTATCTACCCCTAGTAGTATCTACCCCTAGTAGTATCTACCCTGTAGTAGTATCTACCCCTAGTAGTATCTACCCTGTAGTAGTATCTACTTCCATGCTGGAACATCTCGACCCTATCCATACAGGTTTTAGTTACTGTTTTCATTAGTACTCTTCCTTGTCAGCCTCTGCTAGGCACATATAAATTCTGGAAGTACATATAAATAAATCTTTTGACAGAGATTAGTTTGGGAGTGTGGTGACAGAAACCCTTGTTATATTGGTAAAATGCAATGAATATTAAAACTGAATTAAAAAAAATTAATATTATTTAATATTCGTAGTAATTAATAAATGGACGTTAAAATTAAAATAAACAAAATAAAAAAAATAAATTAAATTTGTAGAGAAACTGGAGATTATTGTACTTTTACTACCTCGTGATTTTCTTTCAGATCCTTTTACTACCTCGTGATTTTCTTTCAAATCCTTTTACGACCTCTTGATTTTCCTTCAGATCCTTTTACGACCTCGTGATTTTCTTTCAGATCCTTTTACAACCTCTTGATTTTCCTTCAGATCCTTTTACGACCTCGTGATTTTCTTTCAGATCCTTTTACAACCTCTTGATTTTCCTTCAGATCCTTTTACGACCTCGTGATTTTCCTTCAGATCCTTTTACGACCTCGTGATTTTCTTTCAAATCCTTTTACAACCTCGTGATTTTCATTCAAATCCTTTTACGACCTCTTGATTTTCCTCCAGATACTTTTACGACCTCGTGATTTTCTTTCAGATCCTTTTACAACCTCTTGATTTTCCTTCAGATCCTTTTACGACCTCGTGATTTTCTTTCAGATCCTTTTACGACCTCGTGATTTTCTTTCAAATCCTTTTACAACCTCGTGATTTTCATTCAAATCCCTTTACGACCTCGTGATTTTCATTCAAATCCTTTTACGACCTCGTGATTTTCTTTCAGATACTTTTACGACCTCGTGATTTTCTTTCAGATCCTTTTACGACCTCGTGATTTTCTTTCAGATACTTTTACGACCTCGTGATTTTCTTTCAGATACTTTTACGACCTCGTGATTTTCTTTCAGATCCTTTTACAACCTCGTGATTTTCATTCAAATCCTTTTACGACCTCGTGATTTTCTTTCAGATACTTTTACGACCTCGTGATTTTCTTTCAGATCCTTTTACAACCTCTTGATTTTCCTTCAGATCCTTTTACGACCTCGTGATTTTCTTTCAGATCCTTTTACGACCTCGTGATTTTCTTTCAAATCCTTTTACAACCTCGTGATTTTCATTCAAATCCCTTTACGACCTCGTGATTTTCATTCAAATCCTTTTACGACCTCGTGATTTTCTTTCAAATCCTTTTACGACCTCGTGATTCTCTTTCAAATCCTTTTACGACCTCGTGATTCTCTTTCAAATCCTTTTACAACCTCGTGATTTTCATTCAAATCCTTTTACGACCTCTTGATTTTCTTTCAAATCCTTTTACGACCTCGTGATTTTCATTCAAATCCATTTACGACCTCGTGATTTTCATTCAAATCCTTTTACGACCTCATGATTCTCTTTCAAATCCTTTTACGACCTCGTGATTTTCTTTTAAATCCTTTTACGACCTCGTGATTTTCTTTCAAATCCTTTTACGACCTCGTGATTTTCTTTCAGATCCTTTTACGACCTTGTGATTTTCTTTCAAATCCTTTTACGACCTCGTGATTTTCTTTCAGATCCTTTTACGACCTCGTAATTTTCATTCAAATCCTTTTACGACCTCGTGATTTTCTTTCAAATCCTTTTACGTCCTCGTGATTTTCTTTCAAATCCTTTTACGACCTCGTGATTTTCATTCAGATCCTTTTACGACCTCGTAATTTTCATTCAAATCCTTTTACGACCTCGTGATTTTCATTAAAATCCTTTTACGACCTCGTGATTTTCTTTCAAATCCTTTTACGACCTCGTGATTTTCTTTCAGATCCTTTTACGACCTTGTGATTTTCATTCAGATCCTTTTACGACCTCGTGATTTTCTTTCAAATCCTTTTACGACCTCGTGATTTTCTTTCAGATCCTTTTACGACCTCGTGACTATCATTCAAATCCTTTTACGACCTCGTGATTTTCTTTCAAATCGTTTTACGACCTCGTGATTTTCTTTCAAATCGTTTTACGACCTCGTGATTTTCTTTCAAATCCTTCTACGACCTCGTGATTTTCATTCAAATCCATTTACGACCCCGTGATTTTCATTCAAATCCTTTTACGACCTCGTGATTTTCTTTCAGATCCTTTTACGACCTCGTGATTTTCATTCAAATCCTTTTACGACCTCGTGATTTTCTTTCAAATCCTTTTACGACCTCGTGATTTTCTTTCAGATCCTTTTACGACCTCGTGATTTTCTTTCAGATCCTTTTACGACCTCGTGATTTTCTTTCAAATCCTTTTACGACCTCTGATTTTCTTTCAGATCCTTTTACGACCTCGTGTTTTTTTTTCAAATCCTTTTACGACCTCGTGATTTTCTTTCAAATCCTTTTACGACCTCGTGATTCTCTTTCAAATCCTTTTACGACCTCTTGATTTTCATTCAAATCCTTTTACGACCTCGTGATTTTCATTCAAATCCTTTTACGACCTCGTGATTTTCTTTCAAATCCTTTTACGACCTCGTGATTCTCTTTCAAATCCTTTTACGACCTCGTGATTCTCTTTCAAATCCTTTTACAACCTCGTGATTTTCATTCAAATCCTTTTACGACCTCGTGATTTTCATTCAAATCCTTTTACGACCTCTTGATTTTCTTTCAAATCCTTTTACGACCTCGTGATTTTCATTCAAATCCATTTACGACCTCGTGATTTTCATTCTAATCCTTTTACGACCTCATGATTCTCTTTCAAATCCTTTTACGACCTCGTGATTTTCTGTCAAATCCTTTTACGACCTCGTGATTTTCTTTCAAATCCTTTTACGACCTCGTGATTATCTTTCAAATCCTTTTACGACCTCGTGATTTTCATTCAAATCCTTTTACGACCTCGTGATTTTCTTTCAAATCCTTTTACGACCTCGTGATTTTCCTTCAAATCGTTTTACGACCTCGTGATTTTCTTTCAAATCCTTTTACGACCTCGTGATTTTCTTTCAGATCCTTTTACGACATCGTGATTTTCATTCAGATCCTTTTACGACCTCGTGATTTTCTTTCAAATCGTTTTACGACCTCGTGATTTTCTTTCAGATCCTTTTACGACCTCGTGATTTTCTTTCAGATTCTTTTACGACCTCGTGATTTTCTTTCAGATCCTTTTACGCCTCGTGATTTTCTTTCAGATCCTTTTACGACCTCGTGATTTTCTTTCAGATCCTTTTACGACCTCGTGATTTTCTTTCAGATCCTTTTACGACCTCGTGATTTTCTTTCAAATCCTTTTACGACCTCGTGATTTTCTTTCAAATCCTTTTACGACCTCTTGATTTTCTTTCAAATCCGTTTTCTTTCCATAAATTTAATTATTTATTTATTTAGAGTTTTGCAAATGTTGGCGGTTTACTCAATAACAAACTATCTAGTGCTAATGACCTCTGCAGTAAATGCACCCCCCAAAAAAACTATCTATTGTGATGATACAAAATACCTTATACAAATTGTGCATATTAATGCATTATACAGATGTTGCAATATATTTATACATTATATAAATCCTGATATTACGGATCAGTACATTTTATAAATCATTAAATAATAATTGGGGTCTCCCGTGGTCTAATGGTTAGCGCCTTGAATTCATAAGCGGGAGATGGTGGGTTCGATTCCCAAAGTCCGGCAGGAATTTTATCATCCCACGGCTCGCTGGTAAAATTCCTCGCTACACCCTGGATGTCGGCGCTAATGACCTAGATGTAGATGCGCCGTAAAAAAAAAAAAAAAAAAAAAAAAATTAAATAATAATAATAAATCTTAATATGACAGATTGATATAAATCATGATTTAATGATATAAATCATGATTAAATGATATAAATCATGATTAAACGATATACATCATGATTAAACGATATAAATCATGATTAAACGATATAAATCATGATTAAATGATATAAATCATGATTAAACGATATAAATCATGATTAAACGATATAAATCATGATTAAATGATATAAATCATGATTAAATGATATAAATCATGATTAAATGATATAAATCATGATTAAATGATATAAACCATGATTAAACGATATAAATCATGATTAAACGATATAAATCATGATTAAATGATATAAATCATGATTAAACGATATAAATCATGATTAAATGATATAAATCATGATTAAATGATATAAATCATGATTAAATGATATACATCATGATTAAATGATATAAATCATGATTAAATGATATAAATCATGATTAAATGATATAAATCATGATTAAATGATATAAATCATGATTAAATGATATAAATCATGATTAAACGATATAAATCATGATTAAACGATATAAATCATGATTAAATGATATAAATCATGATTAAATGATATAAATCATGATTAAACGATATAAATCATGATTAAATGATATAAATCATTGTCATAGTAATATATTTTATAGATTTTAGAAGGATTCTCGTTTGGTTTGGTTAAGATCTATAGTACATCTACTTAGAAGAATCAGGACAAGCGGAAAAAACAGAATGTTTGAAGCTGAATATGGCGAGTTTCTACAATTCCCTTGTGAGATTTCATCTAGGATTGGATACCACTAGAGATGGCGCAGTTCCTAAGGGTTGGCGAGGTTTCATTCTCTGTGCCATAATTCAAGGAGTCAGTAGCAAAGGTGACTAACTCATAAATAGAACAAACTGAGATAATAACTTAAAGATTAGAATTACCTAAAAATAATTATTGTTGGCGACAAAAATAATATTAATTGGATCTTCACCTCAACTATTCTTATTTGTTGCTTTTTTTGAAATGAAAAATTGTAAGTTTTTTAATTATAGAATTTGTGAAATGCTTATTAATGAGGTTAATTCACTTGTAACTATTTTAAAGCTGGTAGCTGCAAATATCACTGTTAAGACAAGCCCTTTACAAACAGGGCGAATGTTTTGTGAACAGATAACTTGAATCTAATATTAGCTTTAAATGATAATTTTCAAGAAAATTAATTATGGAGTTATTATTGTAATTCCATAGCAAACATAAGAGGGTATTTTTATTGAGTTTGCAGATCATGGAATGTGTTTTTCATCTAGTTTCATGAGGATGGCCCTCAGGAATAAATAAAGATGGTTGAGGTGAATTAAGAACGTGTTAAATATTGGAAATTTCCTTGGAAAATCTTTAACAAGACAATATTAATTGGTCCAATTAAAATTATTTTTGTGACCAACACTAATTTTTTGTTAGGTTATTGTTGTCTTTAAGTCCGATTTTGTCCCTATTTGAGGGTTAATCCCCTTTGCCACGGACTTCTTCAATTCTAGACTAGATGTAGTTCTTCTTGTTGGTCTGAGATTGCTGTTTTTCACCAATAGCGTCACCGTGAGTTGATGAATTGGCAATATTTCTGTTAGTTCTCGGAGTGTTTGTATCGACAAGATTCAGAAGCATTTGCCATGTCTTGATGCATAAAGGAAGGACAATCCAACATGGGCTCCTTTAGTATGTATTTATTATCAGATACAAATATCAATCGAATCAGATAAATAAAATGGATATTTATGGTCCCGTACAATTATAACAGTTAAAAATCCTTTGTACTCTGTGTTTTAATCTTGAACTTTTTATATGCATAAATTGTATATATTAATATTTTAATATTGTGTATTTTTAAGTATTATATATATATATATATATATATATATATATATATATATATATATATATACGTGTTATTTTCTTATGTAGCGTATAATTATTATTGATCTATGTGGCGTCCATCAACATGTACTAACACCGAATGAGCCAGATTCCATGGCTACACCATGTTATAAACCAATAAATACTGCTCCAACAGAATCCAATTTTATGAAAAGAAAATCATTTTTCTGAATTAACATGAATAATAATTTTACTGAACTAAAACTAAAACTAATAATATAACGTGAGTTTATTTTTAGTTAGAATGAATTAACGTTATTACAAATATTATAGTGTTCTGGTATTGACCGTGTCACAAACTTCTTTGCCGACGTTTCGCTGGTCATACTGCCACCTTCCTCAGGGTATAGTCTGAGAAGCTCTGAGTCTGATTCTCAGACTAAGCCCTGAAGAAGCAGGCAGTATGACTAGCGAAACGTCGGCAAAGAACTTTGAGACACGGTCAATACCAGAAGACTATGGTTGAATTTAATAATCTTGTAGTTATGTAGATTTTTTTTAGAGTGGGAACAGCTGTGATCGTGTTGCCGAAAGGTTGTATTTACTTAGTGCTCTCGTTTATATTGCAATTATTGCTATTTATTGGTGTCAAAAAGTGTTATGATGGGTGAGAAAAGACTGGCCGAGTCCCGTCCTCGGATTAGAAAGCTAGATATTTCCTCGGCTGCGAAAATTCTCAGCAAAAGTGAAGAAAATAGTAAAGGCGATTCAAACCTAACCTCAACAGAAGAACCGGCCAAAACAGGTGATATGAATTTTCTATCTCACTTATTCCCTGAGGTGACTGTTATACAGCCAGGCAGGCAGTAGTAACCTCAACTCTAACCTACCTCACGTAACCAATGACAACGAGTCACTTCCAATCAACACAGACAGTCTCGATGCAATGGACGCTCAATCTTTCGAAGAACCTAAACCCAAGAGAAATAGATATGCCCGAATAATAACTCCTGTGGCAGTTATGACTCCGACTACTAATAGACTTTCCCCATTATCTGAAATACAGACTGAAGATGATACTATTTCTGCTTCTTCCCCGATTCAAAACCCGAGACCAAACAGACAACAGACCAAACAGATAAACCGAACAGCTCACATCCCTGAGAGTCCCCAGTCACCTAAAATTCCGCCTATTTTTGTAGTTGTGTCTGACAATCACGAAAAGTCATTCATTGACACTAAACAACTAGTTGCAGATCTTGAACGAGTTGCAAAGTCCGCATTTGATTGCAAAATGCTATATCTATATATATAAAAATCACGTGTCTGTTTTTCTGTTTTTCTGTTTTTCTGTTTGTTTGTTCCTTATACAAATCCACACCGTTTGACTGATATTGACCAAACTTCGCACATAGATACGTCTTGATCCGGGAAATCTCGTAGTCTAGCTCAAAATCTTCTAGGATTCACAGTTCGGGAGTTACGCCTTCGAAAATGTCATTTATGAAGGAGTAAATTCTCCGAAATAGCCATTTTCTTCCAGTGTTGCAACTTTTTCAAAGAAGAAAGGCAATACAAAACTTTTTTTGGGCGAAAAGTTTTTCTTTTGCAAAATAACTGATTACTTTTATTTTGTTTATATTGTTTGTTTATCTAAATGGTAGGTTTATATTCTCAGAGTTTGGACAAGATCTGATTTTAAGATCAATTTTCTTAATATCAGATCAATTTTCTTCATATCAAATCTATTTTGATTTGATTGCCTAGGGCAACACTGGGCTCTAACCAGAATATGGAGTAATATCGTATAAGTAAGTATATCATAAAAATGTTCTGTGTTTATCTAATATAATTTGGACTGATATCATATAAGTAAGTTTTCATGTTTCTATTCAAAACTTTAATATTTTCAATACTTTTATTAAGAGGCGCTTTTATATTATTTCTATAGTAGAGAAGGAAGGTTCCAATGTAGGTTATATGAATGTCGGTTATGAAGTAATCTCTCACTCGCTGTTTCTCTTAAATTAATAAATGAATATGTTTGTACTGGTATTTGATGGAGAGGGTTGTAGTATGTGGTAAAACGCTTAACTTTATTTAATTCAAACAACTGAAATGAAATATCAAGGAATCAAGTTTTGGGAGAACTTCAAGTGCATTTAAGGGAGTAAAGAATCAGTTTATCTGGACCTGATATAAATTTATAAAATTTGTGTTGTAAAATGAATCGTGTCCCTTTTGAAAAAAGTAGGAACAAGGCTAAAAGTATTTTGGAATTGTTGACGGTGTTGTATGCTGACCTTTTCTAACTATGAGTCTCAAAGGTGAAATATATTTTGTTTCATTTATAGATGATTATAGTAGGATTGCTAGGATTTAAACTATTAAACCTAAAACAGAAGTTTTTCATTCCTTTGTTCAATAAGTAAATTAGGTTAAAAACTTAGGAAATAAGAGAATTGGTATTATGAGATGTGACATTGGTAAGGAATATTTAAATAGTAAGAATTATGACTACCAAAAAAAAAAAGTGTATCAAAATTAATCCTTGCCCCACATATGTTCATGAATTAAACGGTGTTTGTGTGTGATTTACTAGAACAATATATCTCATTGCTTACTGGCAGAAGCTATTGTAGAAAAAAATGTTGGCCAGAAATGGTCAGTGTAGCAACTTATTTGAAAAATCTCTCTTTAGCTAACACCATTGAGAATAAAATACCCTATGAAATATTTTTTTCAAAGGATCCAGATGTTTCTAACTTTAATTTATATGGTAGTAAAGATTTTGTTAGGAAACCAGAACAAATAACTTCTAAATGGGATAAAAAGGTGAATATGTGCATTTTAATCGGTTATAGTGAAGTGGGATATAAAGTACTTTTGAATAATAAAATCATTGTCGCTAGGCATGTTTATGTTATCCAAGAAAACATAAGCTGTATTGGATTGGCTAAAGGGTGAATCTGATAAAGATCAAGCGATTGTGATTTTTGTGTAAAAGCTACAGATAGAGAAATAGATAGTTTGAAACAAAATAATGCTTGAGATTTTGTTGAAAATAAAAAAGTTGAAGATATCAAAAGGATTTAATGTTGAACAGATGGATGTAGAGACTACATTCTTAAATGATCATTTAGAACGAAAATCCACCATTGGTTTTCTTATTAGGTTATTTAGTAATGCATTATACTGTAAATCGATTAAACAAAAATATGTTACGGAAGAGTCTACATTTGCAGAATATGTAGCTTTAAGTGAAGTTTATATTTCTAAGACTTTCCAAAAAGATAGAAATTTTTGTTTTATACATAAAGAACTTCTAAAACATAAAGATTTTTTTTTTTAAACTCCTTTGTAAAAAATGTCATTTTGTAAGGGACTTAAATTTATGAACTTAAAATTAATCCTCTTACATACATATGCAAATTGTTATATTTAACTTATTTTTTTATTTGCATATAGATAGATGTACATAATAAATTACATAAATGTTTATAATCATACAAATGAATGTATATAAATTAATTAATTTTCACCACATTTTGAAACATTATTTTATTATTATAAGAGCTGTGTGGTTTAGCAACCCTATTAATTTGGGCAGCCTCACTTTAATTTTTTTTTTTAATAAAGTGTTCTTCTTCTTATAATATTTCTTTTGCATGCTATTTTTTTTTTTTTTTTTTTTGCAGATAAATTAATGTATTGAAATATTATTTTTATAAGAAGAGGAAGTCATGTGAATTGTGGTGTTCTAATAAATAAATAAGTAATTAAATTGTCCATGCAATGTTTTATTAATTTAATATCCATAATAATTTAATCATTATATTCTGAGATATGCTTTCGTTTGTCTGAGATAGTTATATCCTCTGACTGTCACCATTTAGTCAGAGAGCTGGTAACGCACGTTTCATGAAGTGTTTTATGCACCTTGGAATTTTGCTGTATTGCACATACCTTGGAACACCAGGCACTGCACATAGGGGAAAGGTGTTAAAAAAATATGTCAAATATATAAAAATGGTATTTTATTCAGAAGCCAACAATATTTAATGTATAATTAAGGCAAGTTGCTTTATTTCTAGAACTACCACTACTGTCCTGTCCTGATGATTGGTGCTCTCACTCACTCTTACGGTTACACGCAGTGTATTGCAGTCTATCATCGGCTGAATTTATTTTCATGTTTGCTGATTACTAATCCTCACAAAAAGTGTCTGTCCTTTTGTAATTATTTTCAATTATGGTGTTTAAATAGCAGTGTGAATAAAAGACTTCATTTAATATTACAAAAAACCCACTTCGGTTTTTTTTTATATGTTATCCCCCTTAAAAGTGTCTGCCTTATATATTATTAATTATAGAATTGCCTTAATTTTACATTAAAGAATTATGGCTTCTGAATAAAACAGTATTTTTGGCCCATAGTTTGTTACTGATTACCATGCGCAGTACCAGGTGTTTCAAGGTATGTCCAGCAACCACATACTAACCTTTTTATCTACACTAGAGACCCACTATAGCAAAATTTTAAGGCACATAAAACACTTGAAAAGTGTGTTACCAGCTCTTGGACTAAATGTTTAAATACGGTTGCAATTCTGGTAAAAATATTGTTGCTCGCCAAGTCAATGTCGTTATTGAAATTCCCAAATACCTTTAATTCATTGTTGTCTATAACTGCAAAAAAAAAAAAATATCTTAAATTTGTTTTTATTCTTAGAGGCCCCTATTTCCTATGATAGAAGGACTATCCTCATAGAAGAGCTCATGAACCATAAAATTTGAAACAGAAGCTTTAATAGAAAGGAAAAAAAATTGAACAAAAATATGTGAAGGTGTATTTGAAACAACAAACTATGTTTTTAAAACTTTCCTTTTGGCATAAATAACATAAACCCTGCCCCATTTACCTACTTTTTCATTCATAAAAAAAACTCAGTTACTGATTATTAAATGAACAGGTAAACAATATAACACATTAATATTATATTTGTGCAACATTGAGGTTTTAGCTTTAGATGCAAAGCCCTTTAAATAAATAAATATTATATTTAAAAAAAAAAATCAATGAAAATAAAGAATATAGTTTCAGTTATAGATTATTACAACTTATAACTAATCATAACCTTAATTAAATGCCTCATTTTTATTGCTATTTTTTTATGAATATTTATTTATGGACCATATATTTTTTTTTTTCTTTAAAAAAATTAAACACAGGGAGTTTGGTTTGGATTTTCTTTAAAACGGTATTGCAATTAAATTATTTGGAATCATTTAACTGTAATACCATTTTAAAATAAGGGTACTTTTTTAAATAAGTATACTTTTTATAATAAGGGTACTTTTTAAAAAATAAGGATTAATTTATTTTCCACCCCACTTTCTCTAAAAAAATGGAAAATAATTTTTTCAGCCGAGCACTCAATTTATAATCTTATATTCTCATGATTTGGACAAATATCATATAATAATTAATTTTTTTTAATATATAATATAAAGTAGGCGTACCATGGAAGCTGGGTTACAACTATTTAATATGAAGCATGTGTAGCATGGTACGCCTGGCTACAGATATTTAATATAAATTAGGTGTAGCATTGCACACCGGGTAACAGCTAGTAAAAAAATAAAAATATCTTTGTCCATTATTGAGGACTTTAGAAACGTAACCAAGTTTTTTGACGAAACTCCAGATAAAGAATATTTTTTAATTTCTAGCCCAGACAGAACATTCTCTGCTCTAGTACGAGGCCTACCCTTCAACGTCTCCGAGGATGATGTCCTAGATGACTTGAAGAGGCGAGGCTATCCAGCACAGAGAGCCACGAGGCTCTATAATAAAGATAGATTTCCCACACCCTTTAGTTGTCATTGAGTTAGACAATAATGAGAAAGGCAAATCTGTTTTAGAATTAGATAGGCTGTGTAATATGGTCGTTACCGTTGAAACCCGACGCCGATCCGGGCGTCCTGTTCAATGCGGAAACTGTTTACGAATTGGCCATACTAAAAAGCACTGCCGACTGGATCCTAAGTGTGCGAAATGTGCAGGAGACCATCCCCTTTCTCTTTGCACTGACAGGTCCACTGCTGCCAAATGTGCCAACTGCAGTGGTAACCACAGTGCAAGATACAGGGGATGTCAAGTTTACATGAATCATAAAAAATCTCGCACAAGAAGGACTGCCGCAACACGTACTCAACCACAGGAGAACACCATACTTCCTAACACGCAGAATACGAAACCATCCACTACACAAGTCTGGACAGAATGAAAAAATCTAAGAACATCACAGACAAAACAGGACCAAACTTCAGAACAAACATTCGACATTTCTAAATTCCTGACGACTCTCATAAAGCCGTTCTTACCGCAAATTAAAACTTTTTTCAGCAAATTATTGTCCTCAATTTTTACATCTGAAAATGGACTGTTCTAATTTAACTTCTTACCAAAACCTAACTCTTCTAAATTGGAATGCCGCGGGACTAACAAACCGCGTGAACTTACTTACTGACTTCCTGAACAGACATGTTGTGCACGTAGCATGTATTACGGAGACTCACCTAACTGAAACAGACAGACTACGAATTCCTGGTTATACTGTGTACAGAACTGACCAGGAGACCAGACGGGGTGGAGTCGCTATACTTGTACGATTAATACACACTGAACTCTACTTACCTACACTACAAAACTTACAAGCCGTTGGAATTACACTAACACTAAACAATAACTCCAAAATCAATATACTTGCTGCATATCACCGACCTGGAATTCGCCTCATTGAATCCGACTTTGAGTACATTTTTTCTGGAGCTCCTTCTGAGTTGCTCGGAGATCTGAATAGTAAAAACCCTATCTGGGGCTGTAGAACACTGAACTCTAACGGAACACGACTTGAACACATATCTACGAACTTAGGACTGCACATATCAGCACCTGACGAACCAACACACTACCCAACACAGGACAGATATCATCCCGACATACTAGATATTGCTATACTTCACAACATACGCTACCCGCTTTATCGTGACACACTCACAGACTTGGACTCAGATCACTTACCAGTTATTTGTACATTACACGATTCACCTCGATTATCACCAAATCTCCCCAAGCTTATTAACGGACGCGTGGACTGGGAACTATTCACACAAGCTATGCATATTCTGGATGTGTCATACATATACGAAAGTACAGAAGACATTGATATATCCGCCTCGACACTCACAGAACACATACGCACATCAATACAACACTCAACACAACAGCCCCAGACTAGGTTACATACTTCTAACGGTTCTAAGACTCCGGCCCATATTCTACAGCTTATTCATGACAAGAATATCATTAGGAAAAGGTGGCAGAGATATAGAGATCCCATAGATAAGACACGTGTAAACAGATTGGGCGTAGAATTAGATTCCTCCTAGAGTCAGAGAAAATTAAGTCGTACAAAGCCTATGTTTCTGATCTGGACCCAGGTGACAATAGTCTTTGGAGAGAAACTAGGAGAATCCTTGGTACAATTCCTGCACTCCCTACCCTGAAAACAGACCAACGGACAGCGACTACTGACGAAGAGAAATGCGATATTTTCGCCACCCACTTAAAGACTATTGCAACACCACTAGCCAGAGACGACCCTGAGACCGATACTACAGTGGACGATTTTTTAAGAGAGCCTTTGACCGCAGACGGTGGACTTACTGACTACATAACTCCACAGGAGCTCAAGGGATATATCAGGAAACTGAAGAACCGAAAAGCACCAGGGGAGGATCAGATTCCGAATTCTATTCTAAAAAAGCTGCACAGGAAGACGATCGCCTACTTGGTCGGACTCTTCAACGCCTGCTTGAGGTTGGGGTACTTTCCAAAGGCATGGAAGAATGCGATCGTGCTAATGATCCATAAGGACGGGAAGCCTAAGCATAGTCCTGCCAGTTATCGTCCCATAAGTCTATTATGCACTCTCGGCAAACTGCTGGAAAAATGCTTAGAGAAAACGCTGCGGCAACACCTTGAAGAGACCTGAACTATCCCATCTCACCAGTTTGGCTTCTGACACCATCACTCTGCTACACACCAAGCACAAAGGGTTGCAGAGGCCATAGTTAAAGGGTTCGAAGCCAAGGAGTACACAGCTGGCTTGTTCTTAGACTTGAAGGGGGCCTTCGATTCCGTCTGGCATCGAGGGCTACTATATAAACTGAAGAAGACATCGCCACCAGCCAATCTTCTCTTCCATAAAGTCCTTTCTAGAAGATCGAACATACCAAATCCGTGTCGGGACCACCCTAAGCCGCAAGATCACCTTGGAAGCTGGGGTTCCACAAGGAGCCATTTTGAGCCCCCTTCTCCGACAACCCTGAAGAAGATTCCTTCGCTCAGCTCGCAACATTTGCCGACGACACTCTCGTCTTATCCAGTCACAGGAGTCTGATTACGATGGTTCACAATCTGCAAGCATCGGCGAACTCGTTGACCCACTGGTTTAGGAAATGGCGATTGGCCCTTAATTCTACCAAGACTGAGGCCAAAGTATTTTCCCTTCGGAGGTTCTCAAACGAAGGAATTCCAGAAATCAGATTGGATGGACTCCCAGTTCCTTGGAGCCCGAAAGACCAGGGTGTGTGTTACCTAGGACTACACTTTGATACTCGACTTACTTGGAAACTAAACACTAACATAAAATTACTTTTTTTTTTTTTTTTTTTTTTTTTTTTTTTTTTTTTTTTTGTAAATAGCTATTTCTTTATTTTCCATTTGTGTAAAAAAACTAATTTTGGTCCAAAATAAAAATGATATTTGTTTGTTTGTAGTTATGTATGAAGCAGTAACTAAGAAGACTGTCATCTATTTTATTATGTTTTCTTTAGATCAGCTGTTTCATTTGTAATGCAGTATGAATAAAAACTTCTTTCAGTAATGTTTAATTTAGTTGTTGAGACATAAATTATAAAAACTATAATATTTGTAATGACTCGGACCATGGAAACCTACGCGTTAATTTGAATTAACGTTAGTTTTGCCCAACACTGCATTGAAGGAAAGTATTCTGCCAACTTATTATTATATAAGTAATTATCCCTGGGCCGTTTCCGCATGAATCTGGGCAACTTTTGACCACTTCTGGGTTCACTTCCGGGTTCTCTTAATGGCTTCCGGGTCCTATAATTCATCCTAGAGCCGTTTTCAGGCGAATCTGGGCAACTTCCGATTACTCAAGGCCTTACGGGTCACTGCCGGTTCACTTCCGATTTACCATGAGAGCCCGGAAGGCCCAGGGGTACTTCCAGAAATGACCCAGGGATGAATATAGTGACCCAGACCTAAATGGGAGAGACCGGAAGTAATCCAGGAAAGAATTTTGAATTATCCTAATTTGGCTCGGATCCACCCGGTTACGTCTGAGTGAGAAATTTCGAGAGACCGGAAGTAACCTAGATTAAGAAGGGCTGGAGTGTCCTATTGTCCTAGAGTGAGCCAGATCATCTAGATTGAAGCGGAAGTGGAACAGGAGTGAGGTAGAATGCCCCTGGAAGTTGACCGGAAGTGAACTTTGAGATGACAAAATGTAACTATAGCTAAAGCTATCAGGATATTTAAACATTTCATGAATAAGTTAGCGATTAGCGCCCTGCCGTCGCTATGCGCTAATTATTAGCGTTGAGAGTCTACGGTATCGCTAAATTAGCGGAGAGGTATCAGCTTTTAGCGCTCGCTAATTATTGCCCATTTCAGGGGTATATGGTATAAACTTTATACCATATACCCCTGAATGGCCACACTTGTAGGATATAGAGAACCTTAATAATGGACAGAGTGTGGAGTGAATTCCTGTCCTATATTTCCTATAATCCATAAACAAACCAACACACACACACACACACACATATATATATATATATATATATATATATATATATATATATATGTAGATAACTTACATGAAATCTTCCCTGGTCTTGTGTCTGATCGGATATCTTGGTAACGGTCGTTCTTCCTCTTCCGTCAGCAGGGTCTCCACGCTCAGGGAGGACCTGGCTCTACCGCTGTCCGCAGGACTGGGGCTGCGCATCCTCGTCCCGGTGTATTCCCATTCCTATGCAGTATATATATATATATATATATATATATATATATATATATATATATATATATCTATATATATATGGAGGGTTCAGAGCACATCTTGACCAAGTCCATGATAGGGGGCACCTACACTGGATCCTATCCGATAGCCACCGACTGTCGGAAGATAAACAAACACATACATCTCAATGAAGGTGTCTACATTGGTCCAGACCCGACCCGATTCGATCCAATCCGATAGCCACCGACTGTCGGAAGAAAAACAAACACATGGATCTCAATGGAGGTGTCTACATTGGTCCCGACCCGACCCGATTCGATCCAATCCGATGGCCACCGATTCTTGGCCATTCAAACTTGTTTGTTTCTAGACCGATTTCGAACCGACCAAGCAAACTGGCGCCAACCCACATATTGTGTTTCAGAAAGGTCTACAGGTTCTAAATCTTAACCGATTTCAAACCATTTTTTTTTTTTTTTAATAAAAGGAAATAAAATGTAGAACAACTTCGTCAATTCACATTTTTGTGAATAATAATATAACCTTCCAAAGCTTATAACCTTCTAGCTACCTTTCCTATAAATAATTTTTAAATATGACTACCAATACTTCTCTTACCTCCAACATTCAACCTAATCCAAGGTTTCTATGCTTATTAGTTGGTATTTCTTAAATTAATCACTCATTTTCACTTCACTACGAGTTCATTACTGACGAGCTGTGACTAGATCGGATCGGATCGGGTCGAGAACAATGTAGGCACTCACGTCGGCCGCTGTGAAATCGGATCGGGAGAAATGTAGGTGCAGCCTCAAACAGTTTTTGGAAAATGAGTATTATTCGTTTTAATTGCAGAGATGTTGTATAAATCCTTTTGACCAGAATAAGGATTAAAAAGATTGAATTGCAGAGATGTTGTATAAATCCTATTGACCAGAATAAGGATTAAAAAGATTGAATTGCAGAGAGGTTGTATAAATCCTATTGACCAGAATAAGGATTAAAAAGATTGAATTGCAGAGATGTTGTATAAATCCTATTGACCAGAATAAGGATTAAAAAGATTGAATTGCAGAGATGTTGTATAAATCCTATTGACCAGAATAAGGATTAAAAAGATTGAATTGCAGAGATGTTGTATAAATCCTATTGACCAGAATAAGGATTAAAAAGATTGAATTGCAGAGATCTTGTATAAATCCTATTGACCAGAATAAGGATTAAAAAGATTGAATTGCAGAGATGTTGTATAAATCCTATTGACCAGAATAAGGATTAAAAAGATTGAATTGCAGAGATGTTGTATAAATCCTATTGACCAGAATAAGGATTAAAAAGATTGAATTGCAGAGATGTTGTATAAATCCTATTGACCAGAATAAGGATTAAAAAGATTGAATTGCAGAGATGTTGTATAAATCCTATTGACCAGAATAAGGATTAAAAAGATTGAATTGCAGAGAGGTTGTATAAATCCTATTGACCAGAATAAGGATTAAAAAGATTGAATTGTAGAGATGTTGTATAAATCCTTTTGACCAGAATAAGGATTAAAAAGATTGAATTGCAGAGATGTTGTATAAATCCTATTGACCAGAATAAGTATTAAAAAGATTGAATTGCAGAGATGTTGTATAAATCCTATTGACCAGAATAAGGATTAAAAAGATTGAATTGCAGAGAGGTTGTATAAATCCTATTGACCAGAATAAGGATTAAAAAGATTGAATTGCAGAGAGGTTGTATAAATCCTATTGACCAGAATAAGGATTAAAAAGATTGAATTGCAGAGATGTTGTATAAATCCTATTGACCAGAATAAGGATTAAAAAGATTGAATTGCAGAGATGTTGTATAAATCCTTTTGACCAGAATAAGTATTAAAAAGATTGAATTGCAGAGATGTTGTATAAATCCTATTGACCAGAATAAGTATTAAAAAGATTGAATTGCAGAGATGTTGTATAAATCCTATTGACCAGAATAAGGATTAAAAAGATTGAATTGCAGAGAGGTTGTATAAATCCTATTGACCAGAATAAGGATTAAAAAGATTGAATTGCAGAGAGGTTGTATAAATCCTATTGACCAGAATAAGGATTAAAAAGATTGAATTGCAGAGAGGTTGTATAAATCCTATTGACCAGAATAAGTATTAAAAAGATTGAATTGCAGAGATGTTGTATAAATCCTATTGACCAGAATAAGTATTAAAAAGATTGAATTGCAGAGATGTTGTATAAATCCTATTGACCAGAATAAGTATTAAAAAGATTGAATTGCAGAGATGTTGTATAAATCCTATTGACCAGAATAAGTATTAAAAAGATTGAATTGCAGAGATGTTGTATAAATCCTATTGACCAGAATAAGGATTAAAAAGATTGAATTGCAGAGATGTTGTATAAATCCTATTGACCAGAATAAGGATTAAAAAGATTGAATTGCAGAGAGGTTGTATAAATCCTATTGACCAGAATAAGGATTAAAAAGATTGAATTGCAGAGAGGTTGTATAAATCCTATTGACCAGAATAAGGATTAAAAAGATTGAATTGCAGAGAGGTTGTATAAATCCTATTGACCAGAATAAGGATTAAAAAGATTGAATTGCAGAGAGGTTGTATAAATCCTATTGACCAGAATAAGGATTAAAAAGATTGAATTGCAGAGAGGTTGTATAAATCCTATTGACCAGAATAAGGATTAAAAAGATTGAATTGCAGAGAGGTTGTATAAATCCTATTGACCAGAATAAGGATTAAAAAGATTGAATTGCAGAGATGTTGTATAAATCCTATTGACCAGAATAAGGATTAAAAAGATTGAATTGCAGAGATGTTGTATAAATCCTTTTGACCAGAATAAGTATTAAAAAGATTGAATTGCAGAGATGTTGTATAAATCCTATTGACCAGAATAAGTATTAAAAAGATTGAATTGCAGAGATGTTGTATAAATCCTTTTGACCAGAATAAGGATTAAAAAGATTGAATTGCAGAGATGTTGTATAAATCCTTTTGACCAGAATAAGGATTAAAAAGATTGAATTGCAGAGATGTTGTATAAATCCTATTGACCAGAATAAGTATTAAAAAGATTGAATTGCAGAGATGTTGTATAAATCCTATTGACCAGAATAAGGATTAAAAAGATTGAATTGCAGAGAGGTTGTATAAATCCTATTGACCAGAATAAGGATTAAAAAGATTGAATTGCAGAGATGTTGTATAAATCCTATTGACCAGAATAAGGATTAAAAAGATTGAATTGCAGAGAGGTTGTATAAATCCTATTGACCAGAATAAGGATTAAAAAGATTGAATTGCAGAGAGGTTGTATAAATCCTATTGACCAGAATAAGGATTAAAAAGATTGAATTGCAGAGAGGTTGTATAAATCCTATTGACCAGAATAAGGATTAAAAAGATTGAATTGCAGAGAGGTTGTATAAATCCTATTGACCAGAATAAGGATTAAAAAGATTGAATTGCAGAGAGGTTGTATAAATCCTATTGACCAGAATAAGGATTAAAAAGATTGAATTGCAGAGAGGTTGTATAAATCCTATTGACCAGAATAAGGATTAAAAAGCTTGAATTGCAGAGAGGTTGTATAAATCCTATTGACCAGAATAAGGATTAAAAAGATTGAATTGCAGAGATGTTGTATAAATCCTATTGACCAGAATAAGGATTAAAAAGATTGAATTGCAGAGATGTTGTATAAATCCTATTGACCAGAATAAGGATTAAAAAGATTGAATTGCAGAGAGGTTGTATAAATCCTATTGACCAGAATAAGGATTAAAAAGATTGAATTGCAGAGAGGTTGTATAAATCCTATTGACCAGAATAAGGATTAAAAAGATTGAATTGCAGAGAGGTTGTATAAATCCTATTGACCAGAATAAGGATTAAAAAGATTGAATTGCAGAGAGGTTGTATAAATCCTATTGACCAGAATAAGGATTAAAAAGATTGAATTGCAGAGAGGTTGTATAAATCCTATTGACCAGAATAAGGATTAAAAAGATTGAATTGCAGAGATGTTGTATAAATCCTATTGACCAGAATAAGGATTAAAAAGATTGAATTGCAGAGAGGTTGTATAAATCCTATTGACCAGAATAAGGATTAAAAAGATTGAATTGCAGAGAGGTTGTATAAATCCTATTGACCAGAATAAGGATTAAAAAGATTGAATTGCAGAGATGTTGTATAAATCCTATTGACCAGAATAAGGATTAAAAAGATTGAATTGCAGAGATGTTGTATAAATCCTATTGACCAGAATAAGGATTAAAAAGATTGAATTGCAGAGATGTTGTATAAATCCTATTGACCAGAATAAGGATTAAAAAGATTGAATTGCAGAGATGTTGTATAAATCCTATTGACCAGAATAAGGATTAAAAAGATTGAATTGCAGAGATGTTGTATAAATCCTATTGACCAGAATAAGGATTAAAAAGATTGAATTGCAGAGATGTTGTATAAATCCTATTGACCAGAATAAGGATTAAAAAGATTGAATTGCAGAGATGTTGTATAAATCCTATTGACCAGAATAAGGATTAAAAAGATTGAATTGCAGAGATGTTGTATAAATCCTATTGATCAGAATAAGGATTAAAAAGATTGAATTGCAGAGATGTTGTATAAATCCTATTGACCAGAATAAGGATTAAAAAGATTGAATTGCAGAGATGTTGTATAAATCCTATTGACCAGAATAAGGATTAAAAAGATTGAATTGCAGAGATGTTGTATAAATCCTATTGACCAGAATAAGGATTAAAAAGATTGAATTGCAGAGATGTTGTATAAATCCTATTGACCAGAATAAGGATTAAAAAGATTGAATTGCAGAGAGGTTGTATAAATCCTATTGACCAGAATAAGGATTAAAAAGATTGAATTGCAGAGATGTTGTATAAATCCTATTGACCAGAATAAGGATTAAAAAGATTGAATTGCAGAGATGTTGTATAAATCCTATTGACCAGAATAAGGATTAAAAAGATTGAATTGCAGAGATGTTGTATAAATCCTTTTGACCAGAATAAGGATTAAAAAGATTGAATTGCAGAGATGTTGTATAAATCCTTTTGACCAGAATAAGGATTAAAAAGATTGAATTGCAGAGATGTTGTATAAATCCTTTTGACCAGAATAAGGATTAAAAAGATTGAATTGCAGAGATGTTGTATAAATCCTTTTGACCAGAATAAGGATTAAAAAGATTGAATTGCAGAGATGTTGTATAAATCCTTTTGACCAGAATAAGGATTAAAAAGATTGAATTGCAGAGATGTTGTATAAATCCTTTTGACCAGAATAAGTATTAAAAAGATTGAATTGCAGAGAGGTTGTATAAATCCTTTTGACCAGAATAAGTATTAAAAAGATTGAATTTAAACACTGACAGTATTTATGTATAGCCTTGTTCATAAAATAGTTATAACTTGGACTTGGCTTACTTGTGCTCTGAAAACTAATAAGAATGACTTCCAGATGTGTAGTAAGAACTGCTACAAGTGGTAAAATAATGAAGTTAGGACTTAGTCTAATGTAGCACTGAAAACAGCCATTTTAGTAATAATCTTCAATCCCATTACAACATAAAATACCAAAAATAGACTTGCTCTAGTTGTTCTCTGAATCCTCCATATATATGAATATGATTTAACAGGTGACATATTGTTTGCCTAGTAGATGGATCAAGATTACAAGTATGTTTTCCAACATATTGTAATGATTACAACCTAAATAGTGGAAACAATTTAATAAATTTCTATTTGATAATGTTGCCAGTATATCCTCGATACAAATGAAATGTATCCATTTTGAAAAACCGCATTTTGTTGACAACGTGGAAAACTCTCAAAAATTGAAGAAAAATAATTATCAATTAGAGAAAATGAAAGTAACGAATGTACACTAATTAAAATATGTAATATAAATATATAATATAAATAAGGTACCAAAGCGCTTTTCACATTGGATACTTTGCTATTGTATCGACGATATTATTACTAGTTATTTCATAAAATATATAATATAAATAAGGTACCAAAGCGCTTTTCACATTGGATACTTTGCTATTGTATCGACGATATTATTACTAGTTATTTCATAAAATATATAATATAAATAAGGTACCAAAGCGCTTTTCACATTGGATACTTTGCTATTGTATCGACGATATTATTACTAGTTATTTCATAAAATATATAATATAAATAAGGTACCAAAGCGCTTTTCACATTGGATACTTTGCTATTGTATCGACGATATTATTACTAGTTATTTCATAAAATATATAATATAAATAAGGTACCAAAGCGCTTTTCACATTGGATACTTTGCTATTGTATCGACGATATTATTACTAGTTATTTCATAAAATATATAATATAAATAAGGTACCAAAGCGCTTTTCACATTCGATACTTTGCTATTGTATCGACGATATTATTACTAGTTATTTCATAAAATATATAATATAAATAAGGTACCAAAGCGCTTTTCACATTGGATACTTTGCTATTGTATCGACGATATTATTACTAGTTATTTCATAAAATATATAATATAAATAAGGTACCAAAGCGCTTTTCACATTCGATACTTTGCTATTGTATCGACGATATTATTACTAGTTATTTCATAAAATATATAATATAAATAAGGTACCAAAGCGCTTTTCACATTGGATACTTTGCTATTGTATCGACGATATTATTACTAGTTATTTCATAAAATATATTATATAAATAAGGTACCAAAGCGCTTTTCACATTCGATACTTTGCTATTGTATCGACGATATTATTACTAGTTATTTCATAAAATATATAATATAAATAAGGTACCAAAGCGCTTTTCACATTCGATACTTTGCTATTGTATCGACGATATTATTACTAGTTATTTCATAAAATTTTAATATTCATTATTATTAACTGAGAATTTTAAGACGGGTTATCTATAGGTTACCACACTCTTCTAGCCAGGATAGGGCTGATGTCTTTTCTTTTTTATAAATAAAAGCCACCAGGGAATGGAACCCACGACCCTCGGCACGGAGTGTTGACTTCTCACTCACACCTTCAGCGAGCCTCCATTATTGCTAGTTGCTGATCCATGTTGCTGTAAGATACTAACCTGGGGAGGGAAGCTCCTTATCGGTCGGATCGGAGGAAGTATGGAATCGGGAGCTGGTCGGAAGAAGAGATCTGCTATATCCGATCCTGTCAGTCTGCCTAGCATGATACCTCCTAGCCGATCGCCTCGCCCATCCTCAACCTAGGCGGGCATAGAGGTAAAATTGTTAGAGTTGAATATTTGCTAAGCTTTCTAATAAATGACGAGATGAAAATATAGCCTGTTCAATTAGATAAAATAGTTCAAACTCCACATGCGCGAAATTCTGCGGGAATTATTCCCGACGGGTCCGCCATATGCAATCCTATTTCAATGAACAACCCGTTACGTGAAACTCAATAAAAACTGATTATGTCTCGTTTAGGACGAGAGAAGGCTTTGAAAGCTCAGGCAAGGGAAAAAGTGTTTATTTATTTAAGTTTTAACGTCTATTATTATTAACTACGAATTTTAGGACGGGTTATCTATAGGTTACCACCCTTTTCTAGCCAGGATACGGCTGATGCTTTTTATTTTTCTAATGAAAAGCCAACGTCCCATAGTGGGAATCGAACCCACGACCCTCGGCACGGAGTGTTTCCTTAACACCCACCGGGCCTCCAGATAGTGTTTAATGTTTATCAATACTTACCCAAAGCTAAGGCTGAAAACAATTTAGACTATAAGTTTGACTGTTCAAATAGACGGTTTAGTTGGAGGGAAGAGGGCCCCCCCCCTATATTCCTGGTAGAAAATTCTCTCAGTTGTAATCTTATCACTATGAAATTCAAAACGTTTTCAGCCTTAGCTTTGGCTAAGTATTGATAAATATTAAACACTATCTCCCTTGTCTATAGTGTTCTACAGTGTTAAAAGAGACATAATCAGCTTTTATAATGATTCATGTGAAAAGGCTTTGAAATTGGCGGAAGAGAAGGGAGAGTGCAGAAGTAATTCCTGGCCAGACATTTGCGCATGCGCAATTGAACTCCTCGGCTTATTTGAACAGGCTATAGTTACTGGTTGAGGTAATAATAAGTCAAGGAATGGTTGGGATTGGCCAGGAAACATTAGATGTGTAACCAAAAACATAAACAACGTTTTAAATCATGAAAATAGGCATAAAGCATTTTTTATGTGCACGTTAAATAAATAAACTTTTTTTTGTTTTTTTTTTTTAACAAATTAAAGAGTAGTTTTATAAAAAACTTAAAGAAGTTTTGCTTATTGTTTTGATTTTTCTCTTTTGTAGTACCTAGTATATATATAGTATATACCTAGTATATACCTTTTGTAGTACCTAGTATATATATAGTATATACCTAGTATATACCTTTTGTAGTACCTAGTATATATATAGTATATGTATAGTATATACCTTTTGTAGTACCTAGTATATATATAGTATATACCTAGTATATACCTTTTGTAGTACCTAGTATATATTTATTTTTTAACTTAATTTATTAATAATAGTCCAAGAGCCGGTAACCGCATGTTTCATGAAGTGTTTTATGCACCTTGAAATTTTGCTATAATGTACCTCTTGCTACTGCGCATTGAGGAAAGGTGCAAAAAAATATTTCCCAAGCATAGAGTTCTTTAGAAGCCAACTATGTTTAATGTAAATTAAAGCAATTTTACAAGGAATAATAAATAAGGCAGAAACTTTAAGGGAGATAAAATGTAAAAAATCTTTATTGTTTTTATTCTAATATTAAATAAGAGTTTTAATCACGCTGCCAGTTAAACCGAAACAGCTGTACAAGATCATGTGAGCAAGAACCAATGAGAGCGCAGAGAATAACCACAACTGCGCGGTGCTCTCACTCACTCTTAAGGTTACACGCAGAGTATTGCAGTCTATCATATTCAACATTTATTTTTATGTTTCCTGATTATTAAACCCCACAAGAGTAATTATCGCCCTTTTGTAATTATTTTCACATATGTTTACTGAAGACACTGTTTAAATCGCAGCGTGAATAAAGCACTTCATTTAATATTAAAAATAAAAACTAAGTACTTCGTTTTTAGCACTTTCCCCCGAAGGAAAGTAGCTATTGAGGTTGGACTCGTGACGGAATTTTTGAAAAATTTCTTCAAATCTTTATCAATCCTACCTAGTAGACATCGAAAATGACCCCCGTTAAAATTTATATACATCTATATATATATATATATATATATATATATATATATATATATATATATATATGCATATATGATGATTAGATAGTTAGCCGTCGAGGTGATAAGTAAAGATGGAATGGTTGGGATTCGGCTAAATAAACCTCAATATGATTTTGTTTTAAAAATCTATATTTCGGACGTTTCGGCTACTCATTGGTAGCCTTCGTCAGCTAAAATGACAAAAAAAGAAATTAATACAAAAACAAAAAAAAATTATGATTGTGATAGGTAACAGAGCTATAGATACAATTAACTTATAAAAGAACATATCGTCTTAAATTCTTAGAATGAAAAAGTAAATAGGTACAATAATTGATTTTAATAGTAATTAGTAACGTTAATTGATTTTACAAAGAAATAAGATACTACATACCAATGACAAATATAGTAGCTAATAGTAACATTAATTAATTTTACAAAGAAATAAGATACTACATACCAATGACAAATATAGTAGCTACTAGTAACATTAATTAATTTTACAAAGAAATAAGATACTACATACCAATGACAAATATAGTAGCTACTAGTAACATTAATTAATTTTACAAAGAAATAAGATACTACATACCAATGACAAATATAGTAGCTACTAGTAACATTAATTAATTTTACAAAGAAATAAGATACTACATACCAATGACAAATATAGTAGCTACTAGTAACATTAATTAATTTTACAAAGAAATAAGATACTACATACCAATGACAAATATAGTAGCTACTAGTAACATTAATTAATTTTACAAAGAAATAAGATACTACATACCAATGACAAATATAGTAGCTACTAGTAACATTAATTAATTTTACAAAGAAATAAGATACTACATACCAATGACAAATATAGTAGCTACTAGTAACATTAATTAATTTTACAAAGAAATAAGATACTACATACCAATGACAAATATAGTAGCTACTAGTAACATTAATTAATTTTACAAAGAAATAAGATACTACATACCAATGACAAATATAGTAGCTACTAGTAACATTAATTAATTTTACAAAGAAATAAGATACTACATACCAATGACAAATATAGTAGCTACTAGTAACATTAATTAATTTTACAAAGAAATAAGATACTACATACCAATGACAAATATAGTAGCTAATAGTAACATTAATTAATTTTACAAAGAAAATAAGATACTACATACCAATGACAAATATAGTAGCTACTAGTAACATTAATTAATTTTACAAAGAAATAAGATACTACATACCAATGACAAATATAGTAGCTAATAGTAACATTAATTAATTTTACAAAGAAAATAAGATACTACATACCAATAGAAATGCCGAGCGGCAGAGGAAGACCAAGGTTGGCAATTAAGTAACCATTGTGAAAGTGTCTAAGGAGAAAGGAATCTACTGGGGTATATGTAACTGAAAACAGCAGGTGGTGGGAGAAAGGGCGGTAAGGATCAAAAGGCATGTTTATGACAGGAAAGGAGAAAGAGGTGTTAATGGAAGGATACCCAAGGGGCAAGGTAAAAATCTAGGTGGGAGGTCGGGAGAGTATTTGGAAAATATTAGCGTACATAGGAGAAATGCCTTGTTGGTCAGTTTTGTAATTTATATTGTTTTTGTTTAAGTTTATGTGTACACATTCCGAGATCTGTAGCCTTTTTTTGTTTCGTTGTGTAGAAAGAATTTTCGTGTCGTCGAAGTTAAAAGTGTGTTTTTGTGTAATGGCGTGTTTTGCAAGTGCAGATTTATCTATTTCTTTATTAGTGATGGTTCGTTTATGTTGTGTAAGACGTGAGTGAATGTCATTTATGGTTTCTCCTATGTATACACCATTACAGGAAGGGGTTTGACAAGGGACTTGGTAAACACAACGGGTGGTTTGTTCAAAAGGGATGGGATCTTTGAGTTTGGTATAGAGGGTTTTGAGTTTGTTGGTAGTTTTCAAACCAAAATTTAGGGAAGGGTAGGATTTTTTTATTGTCTTTGTAAGTTTATCAGTCAGTCCAGGTGTAAATGGTAGAGACCGGAACATTTGGGAACTGGGAGTTAGGGAAAAACCAACAAGGCATTTCTCCTATGTACGCTAATATTTTCCAAATACTCTCCCGACCTCCCACCTAGATTATTACCTTGCCCCTTGGGTATCCTTCCATTAACACCTCTTTCTCCTTTCCTGTCATAAACATGCCTTTTGATCCTTACCGACCTTTCTCCCACCACCTGCTGTTTTCAGTTACATATATCCCAGTAGATTCCTTTCTCCTTAGACACTTTCACAATGGTTATTTAATTGCCAACCTTGGTCTTCCTCTGCCGCTCGGCATTTCTATTGGTATGTAGTATCTTATTTCTTTGTAAAATTAATTAATGTTACTAGTAGCTACTATATTTGTCATTGGTATGTAGTATCTTATTTCTTTGTAAAATTAATTAATGTTACTAGTAGCTACTATATTTGTCATTGGTATGTAGTATCTTATTTCTTTGTAAAATTAATTAATGTTACTAGTAGCTACTATATTTGTCATTGGTATGTAGTATCTTATTTCTTTGTAAAATTAATTAATGTTACTAGTAGCTACTATATTTGTCATTGGTATGTAGTATCTTATTTCTTTGTAAAATTAATTAATGTTACTAGTAGCTACTATATTTGTCATTGGTATGTAGTATCTTATTTCTTTGTAAAATTAATTAATGTTACTAGTAGCTACTATATTTGTCATTGGTATGTAGTATCTTATTTCTTTGTAAAATAAATTAATGTTACTAGTAGCTACTATATTTGTCATTGGTATGTAGTATCTTATTTCTTTGTAAAATTAATTAATGTTACTAGTAGCTACTATATTTGTCATTGGTATGTAGTATCTTATTTCTTTGTAAAATTAATTAATGTTACTAGTAGCTACTATATTTGTCATTGGTATGTAGTATCTTATTTCTTTGTAAAATTAATTAATGTTACTAGTAGCTACTATATTTGTCATTGGTATGTAGTATCTTATTTCTTTGTAAAATTAATTAATGTTACTAGTAGCTACTATATTTGTCATTGGTATGTAGTATCTTATTTCTTTGTAAAATTAATTAATGTTACTAGTAGCTACTATATTTGTCATTGGTATGTAGTATCTTATTTCTTTGTAAAATTAATTAATGTTACTAGTAGCTACTATATTTGTCATTGGTATGTAGTATCTTATTTCTTTGTAAAATTAATTAATGTTACTAGTAGCTACTATATTTGTCATTGGTATGTAGTATCTTATTTCTTTGTAAAATAAATTAATGTTACTAGTAGCTACTATATTTGTCATTGGTATGTAGTATCTTATTTCTTTGTAAAATTAATTAATGTTACTAGTAGCTACTATATTTGTCATTGGTATGTAGTATCTTATTTCTTTGTAAAATTAATTAATGTTACTAGTAGCTACTATATTTGTCATTGGTATGTAGTTTCTTATTTCTTTGTAAAATTAATTAATGTTACTAGTAGCTACTATATTTGTCATTGGTATGTAGTATCTTATTTCTTTGTAAAATTAATTAATGTTACTAGTAGCTACTATATTTGTCATTGGTATGTAGTATCTTATTTCTTTGTAAAATTAATTAATGTTACTAGTAGCTACTATATTTGTCATTGGTATGTAGTATCTTATTTCTTTGTAAAATTAATTAATGTTACTATTAGCTACTATATTTGTCATTGGTATGTAGCTTCTTATTTCTTTGCAAAATCAATTAACGTTACTAATTACTATTAAAATCAATTATTGTACCTATTTACTTTTTCATTCTAAGAATCTAAGACGATATGTTCTTTTATAAGTTAATTGTATCTATAGCTCTGTTACCTATCACAATCATAATTTTTTTTGTTTTTGTATTAATTTCTTTTTTTGTCATTTTAGCTGACGAAGGCTACCAATGAGTAGCCGAAACGTCCGAAATATAGATTTTTAAAACAAAATCATATTGAGGTTTATTTAGCCGAATCCCAACCATTCCGTCTTTACTTATATGCATATATATATATATATATATATATATATATATATATATATATATATATATATATATATGTGTGTGTCTGTTAACACGATAGCGGCCAGAGTTTTTGTTTTTTCGTCACGAAACTTGGTATATAGCATTCAATTAGCAAACGATTGAACGAGTTCGTTAACCACGAATGTCGGTCCACCGGAAGGGGGGGGGGGTTTACCCCGAACCCAAAACACTAATTAGACTATGTCAGCCGTAATATTTGTTATATTTCAACGAAACTTGGTATTCGTAGTGGTAATATAGAGAGAAAAGTGAGATATAAAAATGAACTAAATCGGTCCATTAGAAGGGGGGGTTTACTCCGGACCCACAATACCAATTCCCCACTACCAGCCGTGATTTTTGGTATATTTCGACGAAACTCGGTATTCGTAGTGGTAATCCACAGGTAAATATGTTTTGTAAAAATAATCTAAATCGGTTCATTAGAAGGGGGGGGGGGTTTACTCCGGACCCACAATACCAATTCGCCACTACCAGCCGTGATTTTTGGTATATTTCGACGAAACTCGGTATTCGTAGTGGTAATCTACAGGTAAATATGTGTTGTAAAAATAAACTAAATCGGTTCATTAGGAGGGGGGGGGGTTACTCCGGACCCACAATACCAATTCGCCACTACCAGCCGTGATTTTTGGTATATTTCGACGAAACTCGGTATTCGTAGTGGTAATCTACAGGTAAATATGTGTTGTAAAAATAAACTAAATCGGTTCATTAGGAGGGGGGGTTTACTCCGGACCCACAATACCAATTCGCCACTACCCGCCGTGATTTTAGGAATATTTCGACGAAACTCGGTATTCGTAGTGGTAATCTACAGGTAAATATGTGTTGTAAAAATAAACTAAATCGGTTCATTAGAAGGGGGGTTTACTCCGGACCCAAATTCCTAGTATACTCATACCGGTCGTAATTTCTACCACGGTATACGTCGTGGGTAACTCATGAGAAAGAAGTGTTGTAAAAATGAGCTGAATCGGTCAATCGGAAAGCGGGGGTTTAATTTGTAATATATTTCAATAGAAAAGCCCGCCAGACGTAGGTTCACAAAGCCGCCGCAAGGAGCGCTTTCTACCACTAGAGTGATTGTATCCTGTTCCTGCGTTAGATCAAAATACGATAATATGAGGTTTTTTGTATTTATTACGTAGTGTAATAGGTACCATGTGTAAACATAACTCTGGAAGCAAATTAATAATTGATCAGTTACTCACTACAAATTTAAAAGAGAACTATTTATGTTTTTATTTTATTTATGTAGGATATTTTAAGCAAATTGTTCTGGAAAGCAGTCTACACTACCCAAATTCTGTGGAAAGTGCTTAGTTATGCAGCTCCTGCGTGACGGACTTTTTTTTTTAATTTAAATTTTAACCCCCTTAATAGTTCCTGCCTTAATTATTATTAATTTTAAAATTGCATTAATTTGTAATTTTTTTACATTAATGATAGTTGGCTTCTGAATAAAACACTATTTTTGGGCAATATTGTTTTGCACCTTTTCCCTATGCGCAGTACCTGGTGTTCCAAGGTATGTCCAGGAAACACATATTTACCTTCATATCTACCAAAGAGGTATATTATAGAAACACATCAAGGTGCATAAAACACTTGATGAATCGTGCATTACCAGTTCTCCGACTATAAGTCATGGCTACTATAGCGATTTCGCTCCATCAAGGTGCATAAAACACTTGATGAATCGTGCATTACCAGTTCTCCGACTATAATTCATGGCTACTATAGCGATTTCGCTCCATCAAGGTGCATAAAACACTTCATGAATCGTGCATTACCAGTTCTCCGACTATAAGTCATGGCTACTATAGCGATTTCGCTCCATCAAGGTGCATAAAACACTTCATGAATCGTGCATTACCAGTTCTCCGACTATAAGTCATGGCTACTATAGCGATTTCGCTCCATCAAGGTGTTTCCTGTGAGGTCTAATCAACTAGCATTATAATGAATATTTGATTCGATTACTTCGATAACCAGAAGTATAGAATTTGCGTGGATATCTTCAAATGTGAGTGTATAGTCTAGAGGCCTGCAAGAAGGTATTGTGTTTATGTACTGGCTGCTGTCCCTCAACAATTCCAACATGTCATGTGTTGTACGTAAGTGTTTGAATTATGTACATGTTCCGTAAGTAGGTGTTTTACGATAAAGTCTCTATTCCGCATATCACGAGTGTTTAGCTGAAGATGGCTGCTAACCTGCCGAAACGTTCCGAATTTAGATTTTTCTTAAAATATGACGTTTCCTCTAAGCCGAATCCCAACTATTCACATCATATTCTAATATAGTTTCTAATCTATATAATTGCATACTATAGGAGGTAGCCTGTAAGCCGCTACAATAGGCTCGCTGCTGGACCTGTTGCTCCGTACCCTCCCGGCACCAACAGAAGGGTAGACCAAAGCACCATAATATCTGAGTGGACCATCTCTGCATTGGGAACAGCTGCCTTCACCCTTGCACCATCTGCAGTCAGCTGGGGTACTCGTCGTAGAAGGTTCGTCGTCGCTCTGAAACATAGCAATAGCAGTGATCGGATGAGGTGATCGTAGTGATGTGTGAGGTACGAGCGATAAGCGATGAGTGTCTGAGCGACGTCGCACAGCGCTGCCCAATGGCCGAAGGGCGGGAAATTCAATATCCCAAGAACGGATTAACCTAGAAACCTGGGGCTGGTCTCCTTCAACCTAGAACTTGAATTGTAAAGAGCTAATGGAAAAATCAAAGCCTATTGAAGCGCTAAAAACGTTTGAGATTTATGGAATAGGTTGAACTCATAAAAACAAAACGCAACATGTATTTTCAGTGTACTATATTAAAATTAATTCTGATTTTGTTGAAGGAATACGTGGAAGTTTGTACCACCCAACAAGCAATCACACACATCGAGGTATTTCATTTTAACTCATGACAGCTCATGACTAAACAACGTTAGTACTTAGAATGAACTGGAATTAAAGTGTTTTGACCTAGAGACATGTATTACCTGAGCCAATACGGTAATCTTGATAGTGCAACAAATAAAGGCCTACTCTAATCCTTTCCTTTCTTTCTGGTGTTATGATCGGATAAGCAGATAAAGGCTGATGATTTTTCTTATAATCTTTACTTTAACATGTCTACTTTGAAATGTGACGTTTCTCATCTCGAAGGAAGGTGGAGCTCTCTTTGTAATCACAGCTGTCGTAACTTATTACTTTGTAATTCGCTCTAATTTGTTTGTTGCCCAGTTTGTCTGATGTCTGGCTTGCTAGAGCAGGGACAAGATTTCTTATATTTATTCTCTCTCTTTTGAAATTATATATTAATTATGTATAGTAGTGTGTAATTTGGTCAAACCTCCATTATTCAGACTTTGTACCTAAATTAATGGGAATAACCTTGAAACAGGGGGGGGGGGGATGTTGTTCGTAGATTCTTTAGCTAATATAGTGCCAGAATCACAAAATAAATAATCGAAATCAGCTCTTTCGAAAATTGAATTTCTACTGCTGTCACCACTGTGCGTCGCTAACACTAAGCTGAAGTGCGAAATGCCGCTCATCGCTCTGCCCAGATATTAAAGTTTACTCGTCGCTTACCACAGACAGTATATTCTGCCCGCTACAAACAAGGCTGTAGTCTCTATATCTTAACTGATTTCAATGCATTTTTACTGCTGTCATCACTGTGCGTCGCTAACACTAAGCTGAAGTGCGAAATGCCGCTCATCGCTCTGCCCAGATATTAAAGTTTACTCGTCGCTTACCACAGACAGTATATTCTGCCCGCTACAAACAAGGCTGTAGTCTCAATATCTTAACTGATTTCAATGCATTTTTTAAATGAAAGCTAATCAAATTTAGAATAGCGCTATTTAGTTAGTTTTATTGTTTCTTTGTTTATCAAATTACTTGTAAAGAAGTTAACTTCACGAAATTCTACAATTCAACATGGAATAATTTTTTCATCTATCTTACAGCACAGTGACAATGCAATATGATAGAGACATTATTTATTCCATGAAAGAAATTATTATTAGTAATTGTTATTAACTATATATACATATACATATATATATATAGTTAATATATCATTTTGCATTGTCACTCTGCATCATTTCTCTCTCTCTCTCTCTCTATATATATATATATATATATATATATATATACCCCAAGATAGAGGATCTGTTTGTGTAGTCTTCATTGGGAGTTGTAAGATGTTAGTGTTAGGAGACAGCCAATGGGAGTGCAATAACTAGAAACAGCTGGCTAATTACCCTAAACAGCTGTTGTATCTTCATTAGGGTTCTACATGAGTTGGTCATCAGCTGGAATAGCTCTATATCGTACCGCCAAGCTGCTTCTGGGTGATATCAATACCAGGGCTATCGTTACTAAACACTCCAATATCTACTATATATGTATGTATATATATAAATCACGTGTCTGTTTGTTAATATACGAATCCACACCGTTTGGCCGATTTTCAGCAAACTTGGAACACAGGTAAGTCCTTGATCCGGGAAGTCTCGTAGGTTAGGTCAAAAACTTGGCAAACAGATAGATCTTGATCGGAGGAGAAAAACAGTCTAGGAATAAAATGTCTAACACGTGTCTATTTGTATGTTGGTTCCTTAAACAAATCCACACCGTGTGGCCGATTTTCATCCAACTTAGCACAAAGGTAGGTCTTGATCCGGGAGATGTCATAGGCTAGGTGAAAATCATCTAGCGCAAAGGTAGGTCTTGATCCGGGAGATGTCATAGGCTAGGTGAAAATCATCTAGCGCAAAGGTAGGTCTTGATCCGGGAAATGTCATAGGCTAGGTGAAAATCATCTAGCGCAAAGGTAGGTCTTGATCCGGGAAATGTCATAGGCTAGGTGAAAATCATCTAGCGCAAAGGTAGGTCTTGATCCGGGAAATGTCATAGGCTAGGTGAAAATCATCTAGCACAAAGGTAGGTCTTGATCCGGGAGATGTCATAGGCTAGGTGAAAATCATCTAGCGCAAAGGTAGGTCTTGATCCGGGAGATGTCATAGGCTAGGTGAAAATCATCTAGCACAAAGAGTTCAGTGGTCAAGGGTTCGAAACTGTGAACCCGAACTGTTAAAGACTTGTGATATTAGAATTTAATATTATTTTTTTGATTTCTAATTAATTTGGGGTTTTCTAGATGCAGAAAGTAGATGTAGCATGGCACACCGGGTAACAGCTAGTCTACTATATATTTGTCAAATAGCACTCTTGACAGTACATCGGGCTGACTGTTCCTGAAGGTGTTCCTAAACCTCTCCCAGACCCATGTCATGGGAGTAGCTAGGGACATCGCCCGACAAGTATCGTGGTAGGTATCCTATACTACAGTCCTAGAACTACTGAACTATCTTCATAGAATAGTAATGCAGTATCAGCTAACCTGATCATCAGGATCCGACAGTACATCGGGCTGACTGTTCCTGAAGGTGTTCCTAAACCTCTCCCAGACCCATGGAGTAGCTAGGGACAACGCCCGACAAGTATCGTGGTAGGTATCCTATACCACAGTCCTAGAACTACTGAACTATCTTCATAGAATAGTGTTGCAGTATGAACTAACCTGATCATCAGGATCCGACTGTACATCGGGCTGACTGTTCCTGAAGGTGTTCCTAAACCTCTCCCAGACCCATGGAGTAGCTAGGGACAACGCCCGACAAGTATCGTGGTAGGTATCCTATACCACAGTCCTAGAACTACTGAACTATCTTCATAGAATAGTGTTGCAGTATGAACTAACCTGATCATCAGGATCCGACTGTACATCGGGCTGACTGTTCCTGAAGGTGTTCCTAAACCTCTCCCAGACCCATGTCATGGGAGTAGCTAGGGACAACGCCCGACAAGTATCGTGGTAGGTATCCTATACCACAGTCCTAGAACTACTGAACTATCTTCATAGAATAGTGTTGCAGTATGAACTAACCTGATCATCAGGATCTGACAGTACATCGGGCTGACTGTTCCTGAAGGTGTTCCTAAACCTCTCCCAGACCCATGTCATGGGAGTAGCTAGGGACATCGCCCGACAAGTATCTTCGTAGGTATCCTATACCACAGTCCTAGAACTACTGAACTAGCCTCTGTGTTCCTATAGCTGCTGCCATGCCGACCATCGAGAGCTTAGCATCGACCTCTAGTTCTAGATACTAGCGACTCTACCAATATCTAGAGGAACTAACACAGCTATGCTTCCAAGGATTATTCTGACAACACTGTTCGATGCTTTATTCGCCTTGTCTATTTCTGCCTCTAAGACCCAACGAGCAGCTATGGCTAGGTGAAGTTCTTTGTAACTGAAGCGCCCTCTAAAGACAGGATATAAATGTATATATATGTATATATATATATATATATATATATATATATATATGTATATATATATATATATATATATATATATATATATGCTTGATGTTATTTTTCGTCGCTGGGATAGTATTTTTGGATGGAACGGCATTTTTCTCCAGCGGTGGTACTCCTCCTCACTTCTGCCTGGAATAAAAAAGGAAGAAGTGAGAAGGAGTACCACCGCTGGAGAAAAATGCCGTTCCATCCAATATATATATATATATATATATATATATATATATATACCACTCACTCACTCACCTATCATCGCCTAGCCCAAACCTCCAACAGAAAAACTTAAAATCTTGATTGAAAACTCCCTTGAGGACATAGACCGTCGCTAAGAATGTATCTTTGATATTCGAATTTTTAAGTATTTTTAGAGGGGTTTAAATTTTGAGTTGATTTGTTCATGGTCGCCTAGGCAGAATGCGTAGCTAGGACGATAACAGGCAAGCCTAGGCAGCAAGCGTAGCTAGGACGATAACAGGCACGCCTAGACAGCATGCGTAGCTAGGACGATAACAGGCAAGCCTAGACAGCAAGCGTAGCTAGGACGATAACAGGCAAGCCTAGACAGCAAGCGTAGCTAGGACGATAACAGGCAAGCCTAGACAGCAAGCGTAGCTAGGACGATAACAGGCAAGCCTAGGCAGCAAGCGTAGCTAGGACAATAACAGGCAAGCCTAGGCAGCAAGCGTAGCTAGGACGATAACAGGCACGCCTAGGCAGCAAGCGTAGCTAGGACGATAACAGGCAAGCCTAGGCAGCAAGCGTAGCTAGGACGATAACAGGCAAGCCTAGGCAGCAAGCGTAGCTAGGACGATAACAGGCAAGCCTAGGCAGCAAGCGTAGCTAGGACGATAACAGGCAAGCCTAGACAGCATGCGTTGCTAGGACGATAACAGGCAAGCCTAGACAGCATGCGTTGCTAGGACGATAACAGGCACGCCTAGGCAGCAAGCGTAGCTAGGACAATAACAGGCAAGCCTAGACAGCAAGCGTAGCTAGGACGATAACAGGCAAGCCTAGGCAGCAAGCGTAGCTAGGACGATAACAGGCAAGCCTAGGCAGCAAGCGTAGCTAGGACGATAACAGGCACGCCTAGACAGCAAGCGTTGCTAGGACGATAACAGGCAAGCCTAGACAGCATGCGTTGCTAGGACGATAACAGGCACGCCTAGGCAGCAAGCGTAGCTAGGACGATAACAGGCAAGCCTAGACAGCAAGCGTAGCTAGGACGATAATAGGCAAGCCTAGGCAGCAAGCGTAGCTAGGACGATAACAGGCAAGCCTAGGCAGCAAGCGTAGCTAGCACGATAACAGGCACGCCTAGGCAGCAAGCGTTGCTAGGACGATAACAGGCACGCCTAGACAGCAAGCGTAGCTAGGACGATAACAGGCACGCCTAGGCAGCATGCGTAGCTAGGACGATAACAGGCACGCCTAGGCAGCATGCGTTGTTAGGACGATAACAGGCAAGCCTAGGCAGCATGCGTTGCTAGGACGATAACAGGCACGCCTAGGCAGCATGCGTTGCTAGGACGATAACAGGCACGCCTAGGCAGCATGCGTTGTTAGGACGATAACAGGCAAGCCTAGGCAGCATGCGTTGTTAGGACGATAACAGGCACGCCTAGGCAGCATGCGTTGCTAGGACGATAACAGGCAAGCCTAGGCAGCAAGCGTAGCTAGGACGATAACAGGCACGCCTAAACAGCATGCGTAGCTAAGACGATAACAGGCAAGCCTAGGCAGCAAGCGTAGCTAGGACGATAACAGGCAAGCCTAGACAGCATGCGTTGCTAGGACGATAACAGGCAAGCCTAGGCAGCAAGCGTTGCTAGGACGATAACAGGCACGCCTAGACAGCAAGCGTAGCTAGGACGATAACAGGCACGCCTAGGCAGCAAGCGTAGCTAGGACGATAACAGGAACGCCTAGGCAGCATGCGTAGCTAGGACGATAACAGGCAAGCCTAGACAGCATGCGTTGCTAGGACGATAACAGGCAAGCCTAGACAGCATGCGTTGCTAGGACGATAACAGGCAAGCCTAGGCAGCAAGCGTAGCTAGGACGATAACAGGCACGCCTAGGCAGCAAGCGTAGCTAGGACGATAACAGGCAAGCCTAGACAGCATGCGTTGCTAGGACGATAACAGGCAAGCCTAGACAGCATGCGTTGCTAGGACGATAACAGGCAAGCCTAGGCAGCAAGCGTAGCTAGGACGATAACAGGCACGCCTAGACAGCAAGCGTAGCTAGGACGATAACAGGCACGCCTAGGCAGCATGCGTAGCTAGGACGATAACAGGTCAGCTGTTATCGTACTTTATCTATTTCATATTATTATTTTTAATTGAGTTTAATTTCCACTATGATGGCAGTCCTTGAATTTTTAGAAATAAACTGTGATTTTGTCCCTCATAGCATTTACGCCCTGGTGATAGTCCATCCGAGGTAATAATATCCCGAGCCACTTGACACCAAAATTTCAAATTTTGCACAAAAAATCTGTTCAGATTGTAAACACTCGCTAAGAAAGTTTTTTTTTTTTTTTTTTAATATTCAAATGTTTAAGTACTTTTAGGGGTGTTGAATTATTAAGAAGTTCCTCAACTGCTCAAAAATGGTCCGATTTTGATGACATTTAGTACAAAAATCTTTCTTCTCATTTGAAAGGGCAAGTTCATGAACTAGCTGAATCCGTTTACTGGAACATGGTTTTTGGAGCGAAATTTGCGCGAAAAAATCGGAACGCTTACATTTTCGAGTCCATATGCTTGCAGGTACTCGTTATACAGGTTCCTCAACGTAGGAAAACAAATGAAACCAATTTTACAGCGATTTCTGTAACCGTTTATCAGAAAAATTGCTAGAAATACTTTTCCAATCGAATTTTCTGTTTGGGTATTCAGAACCGATGATTGGTTGACTTGAAACTTGTACCAGGTATTTGACATCCATCTTATCTACGATATTTAAACTTTGGTTTCGTTTGTAGGTAAGAAGTATATGGAAAATATTGTATTAATGGTGATACAAAGTTTTCGGTATATTTTCTAAAATATCTCGAAAACGGTTGGGAAATCGTAGTAAGTGGAAGGCGGCTATTCGAAAGGTTTCTAAATTCTCTACAAAAAAGATTCTGTTGTAATGTTCGGTTTGGCAATGGCAATCAAAGAGATAAGTGCTTGAAACTTCAATGTTGTTAGTTTTATTCTATTCAACGTGTATTTGTCTCTGTTTACCTAACTTTTTAAGTGGTTGTTGTATTTTTATTTTTTTCTATCCAACGGAAACAAGCACGGTTACCTTCACATGGTGTTTCCTGGGTAACTCTAATGTCCGTGCAATAATAAGCTGTACAGAATTATGTAGTAGCGTTAATTTTGGTAATACCTTATTTAACACAATATAAAAACTACTTATCGGCCGTGGTGAAACATGTGTAGTAGGTGGAAATTACACATCAAGAACCATCCAAGAAAAGCTAAAACTTCATGTAGAATACAGTCCAGGGAGCGAATGCTTAAATACAGCTATAGGTGGAAATTACACATCAAGAACCATCCAAGAAAAGCTAAAACTTCATGTAGAATACAGTCCAGGGAGCGAATGCTTAAATACAGCTATAGGTGGAAATTACACATCAAGAACCATCCAAGAAAAGCTAAAACTTCATGTAGAATACAGTCCAGGGAGCGAATGCTTAAATACAGCTATAGGTGGAAATTACACATCAAGAACCATCCAAGAAAAGCTAAAACTTCATGTAGAATACAGTCCAGGGAGCGAATGCTTAAATACAGCTATAGGTGGAAATTACACATCAAGAACCATCCAAGAAAAGCTAAAACTTCATGTAGAATACAGTCCAGGGAGCGAATGCTTAAATACAGCTATAGGTGGAAATTACACATCAAGAACCATCCAAGAAAAGCTAAAACTTCATGTAGAATACAGTCCAGGGAGCGAATGCTTAAATACAGCTATAGGTGGAAATTACACATCAAGAACCATCCAAGAAAAGCTAAAACTTCATGTAGAATACAGTCCAGGGAGCGAATGCTTAAAAACAGCTATAGGTGGAAATTACACATCAAGAACCATCCAAGAAAAGCTAAAACTTCATGTAGAATACAGTCCAGGGAGCGAATGCTTAAATACAGCTATAGGTGGAAATTACACATCAAGAACCATCCAAGAAAAGCTAAAACTTCATGTAGAATACAGTCCAGGGAGCGAATGCTTAAATACAGCTATAGTTGGAAATTACACATTCAGAACCATCCAAGAAAAGCTAAAACTTCATGTAGAATACAGTCCAGGGAGCGAATGCTTAAATACAGCTATAGGTGGAAATTACACATCAAGAACCATCCAAGAAAAGCTAAAACTTCATGTAGAATACAGTCCAGGGAGCGAATGCTTAAATACAGCTATAGGTGGAAATTACACATCAAGAACCATCCAAGAAAAGCTAAAACTTCATGTAGAATACAGTCCAGGGAGCGAATGCTTAAATACAGCTATAGGTGGAAATTACACATCAAGAACCATCCAAGAAAAGCTAAAACTTCATGTAGAATACAATCCAGGGAGAGAATGCTTAAACACAGCTATAGGTGGAAATTGCACATCAAGAACCATCCAAGAAAAGCTAAAACTTCATGTAGAATACAGTCCAGGGAGCGAATGCTTAAAAACAGCTATAGGTGGAAATTTTTGGAACAACATTGGGTAAAAATGAAGTTTCTGGCCCTCAAAACCGATTTCTTTCAAATTTTGTACAATAACGTATTTTGATGCACTAAACGCGAAAACTAGGAAAGAAGTTATTAAGCACTAAAGTTAATAGAATAATTAATAGAATTCTATTAATTTTAGCGAGTTGATTGTCTGGGGTTTTGTTATCTTCTTGAGCGAGCTTAGCGAGCGTAAACGCATAGCACGTATGCCCTTACGCGGCAGGTGACGACGGGTCAGGATGCCCTTAAAATTAATAATATTTTCGAATAAATGGTTTCTGATCATTTCAAATGAGAGTTCTCTGTTTCCCAATGTTACATTTCTGCGCATGCGCGTGTTTACAAATACGCTGTTGACGCCTAGTTTTATAACCTTCCTAACAGTGAACTTTAGTGCTTAATATTATATTCTAATAGAATTCTATTAATTTTAGAGAGTTGGATAGACTGGGGTTTTGCTATCTTCTTGAGCGAGCGGAAACGCATAGCACGTATGCCTTAAAGTCGTCATTTATGCCTTAAAGTCGTCACAAATTTAGTTGTTTACATTAGCTCTCATAACCCGCATAACAGTGAACTTTAGTGCTTAATAACTTCTTTAATAGTTAAATGCGAAGGTTTTTTTTTTTTTTTTTTTTTTTTAACGTATTCTTGTTTAGTGTATCAAAATACGTTGTTGTACGAAATTTGAAAGAAATCGGTTTTGAGGGCGTGAAACTTCATTTTTACCCAACATTTTTGACTTGATAACTTTGTTTGGCCTAGATATGTAGGAGGTGAACATATCAAAAGTCCTCGCCCGTAGCCTTTGTGCCGGGGGGAGGGGGGTTTAGAAGGTCCCAATTCTCTGGGTTTTCGCTTATATCTCGGAATCCCTGCGTCCTAGCGACACGATTATACTATAACAAATGAAGCTGATTAAATATGTTACAAGTTCTATTCAATAAAGTTTTTCGACATATCTTTAATTTTCGAAATATCCGCTATTAAAATATTGTTATTTTGTGCAAAACACAGTTTTTTCTATTCTCAACCTGAAATAGGATTGTAGAGCATTTCGTTCGCTTCTGTAATATATATTACTATACTATTTTATGTATTTTCCTTCAAACTTTATTTACCTAAACACACACACGCACTTACATCATCTTAACAAAACCATTGCCAATATAATGGACAAGATCTTAGTCCCATAGATCCAGGCAGCAATCAACATCTCAAGCATTTCTCAGCCGCTTCAAATCATATTCTAATTGGGGTATATATATATATATATATATATATATATATATATATATTATGTACGGGGTGGGTTTCCTCCGTTTTCGGGTGATTAAATTTACTTCGGGGGATTCGTATCCAACCGAAATAAATAATTATGTACGTAAATGTACATACACATGCTGGATATTTAAGAAGTCTCGGACGAGTCTCACTGCATCTAGTTGTGCTGTTTCTTGTCCGCTTTTGGTGGTGAGGTAATACACTCGCATGACTGGACTATTCATTTATCTAGTCTAATGCATGCCTTGTTGTGTATTTCTAGGCTACTTACTGACAGGAGTAGGAGAAGGATAACTCTCCTCCAAGCTGAAGCCAGTGCTTGATTGTATACTTCATAAATATCCTTACTCTTATGGCTAGTATGGGATAGGAGCACCGCTTACGGGCTAGTATGGGATAGGAGCAGCGCTTACACTGCTTCCCATGTCAAGGTCTGACAGGAGCAGGAGAAGGATAACTCTCCTCCAAGCTGAAGCCAGTGCTTGATTGTATACTTCATAAATATCCTTACTCTTATGGCTAGTATGGGATAGGAGCAGCGCTTACGGGCTAGTATGGGATAGGAGCACCGCTTACGGGCTAGTATGGGATAGGAGCAGCGCTTACACTGCTTCCGATGTCAAGGTCTGGTAAAATATTCTCTCTGGAGCAGACCTCACTCCAGATTCGTGAAAGCCTAGAATGGACTTAGATTTCACCACTTAGTGTGTGTAGTGATTCCTATACCTACTGCCAGGTCTATCTCCCAGGGAAGGTGATCCTGGGGTGTGTAGTGTATCCTATACCTACTGCCAGGTCTATCTCCCAGGGAAGGTGATCCTGGGGTGTGTAGTGTATCCTATACTTACTGCCAGGTCTATCTCCCAGGGAAGGTGATCCTGGGGTGTGTAGTGTATCCTATACCTACTGCCAGGTCTATCTCCCAGGGAAGGTGATCCTGGGGTGTGTAGTGTATCCTATACTTACTGCCAGGTCTATCTCCCAGGGAAGGTGATCCTGGGGTGTGAAGTGTATCCTATACTTACTGCCAGGTCTATCTCCTAGGGAAGGTGATCCTGGGGTGTGTAGTGTATCCTATACTTACTGCCAGGTCTATCTCCCAGGGAAGGTGATCCTGGGGTGTGTACTGTAGGTGACCTTATGTCAGTGAAAGTGTTTAGTGTACTGTGTGTGTTATGTGTGCGGAGTACTGTACTCGGAAAGGGGGGTTCGTAAAGCCCCAAGCAATTGCGCTATTCAGTTACTCCCAGCCCATATATATATATATATATATATATATATATATATATATATATATATATATATATAATCATTATTATTATTATGCTACTAAGAAGGTGTAGGTGATTGGGGTTTAATAATGTGTCGAATAAACTACATTTTATAACTAAAATGAGTTATGAGTGTTTCAAGAAGAATGCGGCTTGAATTACTAGTTTCTGAATGTCGGATTGAACGGTCCGGACTCAGAAATATAGCTAACACAAGACGGAACTGTTGTATCTCTCCTCCATAGCTCTCAACATGGCAAGCTGACAATACCTTGGCAAATATAGCTAACACAAGACGGAACTGTTGTATCTCTCCTCCATAGCTCTCAACATGGCAAGCTGACAATACCTTTGCAAATGAATATTACACAATTCAGTTATTTATTTAATTTCTAACGTCCATTATTATCGAACCCACGACCCTTGGCATATTAGTTATAAAAAGTAGTTTTATTTAACTCGTGCTCGAACCCCTTTACCCCTCTACTTACACCTTTTCATTTATTCTCCAAGACATCTACTACTCTATTCTATTGATGAGAAGGGAACAAGTTATTTTTATAATTATTCAAACCATTTCGTTTTATTGTTGTGGTTTGTGGTCGCCTTTAGCTAGAATATGAAGATAATATATAATGCTCCGTTTCTCTAGACAATACATTTACAGGAGAGATTTTAATAATTCCTTTTCTTTAAATATTCCATCAATATCCTTGAAATATAATAGTAAGAGACTTTAATGACACATTGATATTCCATTTTCTCGGGATTGTAATAAACGGAACAATACTAAGGCGATGTTACCATCTTCTTATGGATTCTCTAGTATTTCATTACATAAATTACCTTGAATCGGGAATTGGATGTATATATGTATATAAAGGAGCTGTGGATGCAACAGTTGCATGCAGATATTCGGTGCAACATGCAGAAATCCTCTCTCTGTGCAATTCGTAAGTAGCTTCAGACTTATCATATCTAGTAGTGATAATAGCAAATCAGTATAAATATATTCTCCTATTCAAATATCAACAATCATCTACGTGTATTTACATATTTATATATATATATATATATATATATATATATATATATATATATATATATAAATATAGTGTATGTATGAATAGGGTTTAAGAAGGAAGAAGGTCTAAGGTTACCATCGTCCTGCGCAGTGTTCTAAAATGAGAAGTATTTATCTACTAAGATAGAGATATTATAGGAATGAATTCCACTACCTAGATTCTCCGAAATATTCTTAAATTGGAATTTTATATCATTTTCAAAAGTTTTTATATTCGTTCTGAAACTAATATGGCTAAGAAAATTGTTTTGCTTAGATGATGCTATATATCCTATATATATATATATATATATATATATATATATATATATATATATATATATATATATATGATTTGAATTTAGCACAACTTAATAAAAATAAAATTTATCTTATACATCAGATATTTTAGTTTTATTAGCACTTTCCTCCGAAGGAAAGTAGCTATTGAGGTTGGACTCATGACGGAATTTTTGAAAAATTTCTTCAAATCTTTATCGATCCTACCTAGTATTTTGTTTACTAACACTGATCTACTTGAATGTTTCTTTATGCTAGTTTACCCCCCCCCCCCCGTCCAGTTACGCTTTAACTTACATTTATTGTTATGTATTATATATAAAATATTGAACCTTGAATATTTGAAAGAAAGGTATCATGCTTGTAGAATTACAGGTGAATGTGTGAGCGGTAGTTAGTCAAACCTCTCATCATACACCAATGAATTATTCAATAATTAGCTTTGCATGAAACTACAAATAAAGAATATTTTCTTCTGATAGTGTCTGTATTACTGACGGTCGCCTTGGCAACCCCGTTAGACCAACATGATTCAGGATCGGACAACATAACCTCTAGAACTATCTCACAATTTCAAGATGGCGGTCTACAATCAGCTGATCAAGGTATAATTAATGTCTGGCTAATTACTTTTATGTTTGTGGACGAAGAAGAAGAAAAATATTTTTATTTTGGACCAAAACAGATTGTTTTTTTCTTTTTTTTACAAATGGAAATAAAAAGAAAACAAACTAGTGAAGGTCGGACTGATGTCTTTCTGTTCATCAGTGGGTATAGTTCTGAGATTCTGGAGTGTGCCTGTCGTACTTTTATGTTAATGTGTAATTTCCAAGTAAGTCGAGTGTCAAAGTATAGTCCTAGATACCTCACTCCCTGGTCCTTCGGGCTTCAAGGAACTGGGAGCCCATCCAATCGGATTTCTGGTAGTTCTTCCTTCGAAAACCGCCGTAGGGAAAATACTTTGGCCTCCGTTTTAGTTGAATTCAGGATCAGTCGCCATTTAGTAATCCAGTGAGTCAAGAAGTTCGCTGTTCTTGCAGGTTTTGAAACCAGGTCAGGTTCTTATGGGTGGATAAGATGAGAGTGTCGTCGGCAAATGTTGCAAGTTGAGTGAAGACATCTTCTTCAGGCATGACGGAGACGTAGAGTAGGTAGAGAAGAGTAGGGACTCATTATAGCTCCTTGTGGAACTCCAGCGATCTTCCGGCTGAGAGTGGTTCCGATCCGGACTTGGCATGTTCGATCCTCTAAGAAGGATCTAATAGAGTAGAAGAGATTGGCTGGTGGTAATGTCTTCTTCAGTTTATATAGTAGCCCTCGATACCAGACGGAATCGAAGGCCCCCTTCAAGTCTAAGAACAAGCCAGCTGTGTATTCTTTGGCTTCAAACCCTTTCACTAAGATCTCTGCAACCCTCTGTGCTTGGTGCGTAGCGGAGTGATGGTGTCTGAAGCCAAATTGATGAGATGGAATGGTGGAGGTCTCTTCAAGATGTTGTCGTAGCCTTTTCTCCAAGCATTTTTCCAGTAGTTTGCCGAGAGTACACAACAAACTAATTGGGCGATAACTGGTAGGGCTGTGCTTTGGCTTCCCCTCCATGTGAAACATGAGTACTATCGCGTTCTTCCATGTCTTGGGAAAGTACCCCAGTCTCAAGCAGACGTTGAAGAGTCCGACCAAAGGGGCAATCGTCTTCCCTGGCAGCTTTTTCAGAATACAGTTCGTCGGAATCTGATCTTCGCCTGGCGCCTTCCGGTTTTTCAGTTTTCTGATATTGCCTTTTAATTCCTGTGGGGTTATGTAGTCAGTAAGTCTGCTGTCCACTGTCATGGGTTCTCTTAAGAATTCGTTCACTGTCCTGTCAGTCTCAGGGTCGTCCCTGTCAAGAGGTCTCACTACAGTCTGTAAGTGGGTGGCAAACAGCTCACATTTCTCGTCGTCTAAAGTCGCTGTCTGTTGGTCTGTTTTCAGGACAGACAGAACGGGACTCTTTCCTAGGATCCTCCTAGTTTCCCTCCAAAGACTGTTGTCTCCTGGGATTAAGTCAGAAACATAGGATTTGTAGGACCTAATTTCTCGTCGTCTAAAGTCGCTGTCTGTTGGTCTGTTTTCAGGACAGACAGAACGGGACTCTTTCCTAGGATCCTCCTAGTTTCCTTCCAAAGACTGTTGTCTCCTGGGATTAAGTCAGAAACATAGGATTTGTAGGACCTAATTTTCTCTGTTTCTAGAAGAAACTTTGTTCTACGGCACAGTCTGTTCAAAGTTTCTTATCTGCCGGGTCCCTATGTCTTTGCCATCTTTTTCTTACAACATTCTTGTCGTGGATAAGCTGAAGAATATAAGATGGAGTCTTAGGGCCGTGGAATGAATGTGACGGAGTCTGGGGCTGTAGTGTGCAGTGTTGTATTGATGTACGTATGTGTTCTGTGAGTGTCAAGGGGGACGTGTCAATTTCGTCTGTACTTTCATATGAGTATGGCACGTCCAGTATGTTCATGGCATGTGTAAAGAGTTCCCAGTCCACGCGTCCGTTAATGAGTTTAGGGAAATGTGGTGTCAATTTGGGTGAGTCGTGAAATGTACAAATAACCGGTAAGTGATCAGAGTCCAGGTCTGTTAGTTTGTCATGATAAAGTGGGTAGCGTATGTTATGAAGTACAGCAATATCTAATATGTCGGGATGATATCTGTCCTGTGTTGGGTCGTCAGGTGCTGATATGTGCAGTCCTAGGTTCGTAGATATGTGTTCAAGTCGTGTTCCGTTCGAGTTGAGTGTTCTACAGCCCCAGAGTGGGTTTTTGCTATTTATATATCCGAGCAAAACAGTCGGAGCTCTAGAAAAAATGCACTCAAAGTTTGATTCAATGAGGCGAATTCCAGGTCGCCAGGTTGATGTTGGAGTTGTTAGTTAGTGTTAGTGTAATACCAACAGTCTGAAGTTCTGTAGTGTAGGTAAGTAGAGTTCAGTGTGTATTAATCGTCTCTGTACAAGTATAGCGACTCCTCCCCGTCTGGTCTCCTGGTCAGTCCTGTACACAGTATAACCAGGCATTCGTAGTCTGTCTCTTACAGTTAGGGGCTTCTGGATGAATGTAAACATGTTAGCAGTGTACCGAAAATGCTACGGTATATTTCATATGCAGGGTGTCCAGAATTTAAATAGCAAAACTTTAGGAGCATGTAGGGGACAGTAAAACTAAGACAGAGTCCTTTAGAACTTTGCTCGTTTTCCCTTCGTTTTGGAGAATATCGCAAACCAAAAAAACGGAACAAGTTTTCATTTTTGTACTTAATTATTTACATTTTTAATGGAAATATATTGTCAATGAAAATTGAGAATCATATCAAAACTTTTTATACAAACTGAGGGGAGTTTTGTGAGTCAGTTTTGTACAAATGCCTGCCGCATCTAGAATTATGAAATATCCAGGCGAGCAAAAGTCTAAATTATAAAATTGAAAATAGTTCTCAGACTTAGGCCATGCTACACAATGGAAGAATTTCTTGAAATAGATTCGACATTTACATCGGTGTCCTCAGACAAATCTATAAATTTATTATTTATGGTATTTTTTTCTATTATTTATTAATAATAGCACCTTTTATGTTATTGTTATTATAATACGTTATTTTTTTTTTATTTTTTTTTTTTACGGCGTATCGACATAAATCTTGGCCATTAGCGCCGACGTCCAGGGTGCAGCCAGGAATTTTCTCAGAGAGCCCTGAGATGAGAAAATCTCTGGTGCCGGTGGGGATCGAACCCACCATCTCCCGCTTATGAATCTAGCGCGTTAGCCACTAGACCACGGGAGACCCCACTACGTTATTGTTAGTAATTATAGTAATATGACTTGTGAATATCTGAATCCTGAGTTTTTGTAAATAAAGGCTATTCTATAAAATTCTAAGTAGATTCCAGCCATGAATAAACGGTCTTTGATGAAACAGGTATTTATTTAAAACAGGTTTCATACAGTCTCTGAAACCGTTCCTAGCTGAATCTATTTCCTTCATCCTTTATCTGATATTCTTGGAGGGAATTAAACCAGAGAGAGGGGTGCTTCTTCACAGCTATATATTTCAACAAACTTATTCGATTCAATTAAGAAAAATAGACACGGCTCTTAGATAGCTATATATACATATACAGGGGAAGGTGTTGTACCTCTGACCATATTGTACCTTTGACCACCGAGGCTGTGGCGGCATGTAGCAACATTTTATAAATTTTGGTGTAATTAGTGTTTAGCTCCTTCACTGGAGGGATTGTGTAACCTACTTTGGAATATTCAAGTCATAGAGGATTCTTGCAAAAAATACTTATCCATTTCTATCATAAAAATGTAAGTTATTTATTGATGACGTTTTGCCTCATAATATTTTTTCTATTACGTCTTTTTAGATGGAAATCATTTGACAAAGTAGCTATTTCAATAAGAAACATGGTGTAGCTTCTGAAATTGATTTATCTTAACCCTTAATTTTTAGCGTGCTTTTTAATTTGCACTACCAGGGTGTTGTACCTCTGACCACGACTAGGTGTTGTTCCTTTGTCCAGGTCAAAGGTACAACAAGCATGAGGAATTTTTACATAATTCAACTTTTATGATCTTCTGCTACAATTGTTTTAAAATTAATATTGGTTTCTTCAATTGTTCAAAGAATTTAAAAAATAATAAATTTAATAAGTTCAAACTGACTTTATCAATCCTGAGTCTAGCAGTTCGAACCTATCGCTCCTTATCGTTACTCCTCAAGTTGTAAGACCTCATCAAAAAGCGGAGGCAAGGAAAATGTCAACTAGGGGCCGGCCTAAAGGGAAACCTCATGTCCTCACAGATATTCCTGAAAAGCTAATTATTGAAGGTGAAAAAAAAAACGAAAGCACCACCCTAAACGTAAGACACCACATACAAATAAACCCCTTCCTAAAAAAGTGGAAAATAGAAATAAAATTATTCTAATGACAGTTCAGATTCTAATACTGACACGGAAATTTCTTCAGGAGAAAGTGACGTTGATCTGTCTGATAAATGTCGTGAGTTAAGTCGATGACCAGTAACAATTTGAAAAATATGATTTGGAAAAAGGAAATTTTATACTTGTTAAAAATAAAAGTAAAAAGACTATTACATATTTAGTCGCAGAGATGTGTGGTATTAAATGTCCAATGTTTAAGATCCAATATTTGAAAAAACAAACTTTAAGTGACAAGTTTACGAGAGAAGATGAAAATTTGTATGATATTGATGTTGAAGACATTGTGGCTAAACTTCCATACCCTACTATTGCTAGTGGATCTGCTTCACAGTTGAAACGTTTATCGGTTGGACTGGATTCTTCAGCATATTAAGCATAACATAATATCAATAATAGCTTTTTATTATGCTTACATCCTTGTCCTGTATTTATTAAACTTACAATTAATTATAATAATAAATCAATACAATTTTTTTCCGGACTGATGTGTTATTTTTACGTGGTCAGAGGTACAACACCACGTGGTCAAAGGTACCTTTGACCGCTGAACGATTATTTTTTTTAAAATTAATAAAAAATATTAAATGTAAAGTTAGGACCTTGAAAAAATTAAATATGATAAACAATAGAATACTATTTACAATTAAATAAAAAAAAATGAATTTAGCCTTAATATTCAAGCTTAAAAAAATTCAATTGTGCAAAGTGGTCAAAGGTACAACACCTTCCCAAATATATATATATATATATATATATATATATATATATATATATATATAAATCACGTGTCCGTCTGTTTATCTGTTTGTGTGTTGTTCCTTATACAACTATGAACCCCAGTAGTACAGTTCGGAAGTCACCGGATCGAAACTATGAACCCAAGTAGTACAGTTCGGAAGTCACCGGATCCAAACTATGAACCCAAGTAGTACAGTTCAGAAGTGACCGGATCGAAACTATGAACCCAAGTAGTACCGTTCGGAAGTCACCAGATCGAAACTATGAACCCAAGTAGTACAGTTCGGAAGTCACCGCATCCAAACTATGAAACCAAGTAGTACAGTTCGGAAGTCACCGCATCCAAACTATGAACCCAAGTAGTACAGTTCGGAAGTCACCGGATCCAAACTATGAAACCAAGTAGTACAGTTCGGAAGTCACCGGATCCAAACTATGAAACCAAGTAGTACAGTTCGGAAGTCACCGCATCCAAACTATGAACCCAAGTAGTACAGTTCGGAAGTCAACGGATCGAAACTATGAACCCAAGTAGTACAGTTCGGAAGTCACCGGGTCGAAACTATGAACCCTAGTAGTACAGTTCGGAACTCACCGGATCGAAACTATGAAACCAAGTAGTACAGCTCGGAAGTCACCGGGTCGAAACTATGAAACCAAGTAGTACAGTTCGGAAGTCACCGGATCCAAACTATGAACCCAAGTAGTACAGTTCGGAAGTCACGGGATCGAAACTATGAAACCAAGTAGTACAGTTCGGAAGTCACCGGATCGAAACTATGAAACCAAGTAGTACAGTTCGGAAGTCACCGGATCCAAACTATGAACCCAAGTAGTACAGTTCGGAAGTCACCGGGTCGAAACTATGAAACCAAGTAGTACAGTTCGGAAGTCACCAGATCCAAACTATGAACCCAAGTAGTACAGTTCGGAAGTCACCGGATCGAAACTATGAAACCAAGTAGTACAGTTCGGAAGTCACCGGATCCAAACTATGAACCCAAGTAGTACAGTTCGGAAGTCACCGGATCGAAACTATGAACCCAAGTAGTACAGTTCGGAAGTCACCGGATCCAAACTATGAAACCAAGTAGTACAGTTCGGAAGTCACCGGATCGAAACTATGAAACCAAGTAGTACAGTTCGCAAGTCACCGGATCGAAACTATGAACCCAAGTAGTACAGTTCGGAAGTCACCGGGTCGAAACTATGAACCCAAGTAGTACAGTTCGGAAGTCACGGGATCGAAACTATGAAACCAAGTAGTACAGTTCAGAAGTCACTGGATCGAAACTATGAACCCAAGTAGTACAGTTCGGAAGTCACCGGGTCGAAACTATGAAACCAAGTAGTACAGTTCGGAAGTCACTGGATCGAAACTATGAACCCAAGTAGTACAGTTCGGAAGTCACCGGATCCAAACTATGAACCCAAGTAGTACAGTTCGGAACTCACCGGATCGAAACTATGAAACCAAGTAGTACAGTTCAGAAGTCACCGGGTCGAAACTATGAAACCAAGTAGTACAGTTCGGAAGTCACCGGATCCATTCTATGAACCCAAGTAGTACAGTTCGGAAGTCACGGGATCGAAACTGTGAAACCAAGTAGTACAGTTCGGAAGTCACCGGATCGAAACTATGAAACCAAGTAGTACAGTTCGGAAGTCACCGGATCCAAACTATGAACCCAAGTAGTACAGTTCGGAAGTCACCGGGTCGAAACTATGAAACCAAGTAGTACAGTTCGGAAATCACCGGATCCAAACTATGAACCCAAGTAGTACAGTTCGGAAGTCACCGGATCGAAACTGTGAACCCAAGTAGTACAGTTCGGAAGTCACGGGATCGAAACTATGTACCCAAGTAGTACAGTTCGGAAGTCACGGGATCGAAACTATGAACCCAAGTAGTACAGTTCGGAAGTCACGGGATCGAAACTATGAAACCAAGTAGTAGAGTTCAGAAGTCACCGGGTCGAAACTATGAAACCAAGTAATACAGTTCGGAAGTCACCGGGTCGAAACTATGAACCCAAGTAGTACAGTTCGGAGGTCACCGGATCGAAACTTAAAACCCAAGTAGTACAGTTTCGAAGTCACCGGATCGAAACTATGAACCCAAGTAGTACAGTTCGGAAGTCACCGGGTCGAAACTATGAACCCAAGTATTACAGTTCGGAACTCACCGGATCGAAACTATGAAACCAAGTAGTACAGTTCAGAAGTCACCGGGTCGAAACTGTGAACCCAAGTAGTACAGTTCAGAAGTCACGGGATCGAAACTATGTACCCAAGTAGTACAGTTAGGAAGTCACCGGATCGAAGCTATGAAACCAAGTAGTACAGTTCGGAAGTCACCGGATCCAAACTATGAAACCAAGTAGTACAGTTCGGATGTCACCGGATCGAAACTATGAACCCAAGTAGTACAGTTAGGAAGTCACCGGATCCAAACTATGAACCCAAGTAGTACAGTTCGGAAGTCACGGGATCGAAACTATGTACCCAAGTAGTACAGTTCGGAAGTCACCGGATCGAAACTATGAAACCAAGTAGTACAGTTCGGAAGTCACCGGATCCAAACTATGAACCCAAGTAGTACAGTTCGGAAGTCACCGGATCGAAACTATGAACCCAAGTAGTACAGTTCGGAAGTCACCGGATCCAAACTATGAAACGAAGTAGTACAGTTCGGAAGTCACGGGATCGAAACTATGAAACCAAGTAGTACAGTTCGGAAGTCACCGGATCGACACTATGAAACCAAGTAGTACAGTTAGGAAGTCACCGGATCCAAACTATGAACCCAAGTAGTACAGTTAGGAAGTCACCGGATCCAAACTATGAACCCAAGTAGTACAGTTCGGAAGTCACCGGATCGAAACTATGAACCCAAGTAGTACAGTTAGGAAGTCACCGGATCGAAGCTATGAAACCAAGTAGTACAGTTCGGAAGTCACCGGATCCAAACTATGAAACCAAGTAGTACAGTTCGGATGTCACCGGATCGAAACTATGAACCCAAGTAGTACAGTTAGGAAGTCACCGGATCCAAACTATGAACCCAAGTAGTACAGTTCGGAAGTAACCGGATCCAAACTATGAACCCAAGTAGTACAGTTCGGAAGTGACCGGATCGAAACTATGAACCCAAGTAGCACAGTTCGGAAGTCCCGGATCGAAACTATGAACCCAAGTAGTACAGTTCGGAAGTCACCGGATCGAAACTATGAACCCAAGTAGTACAGTTCGGAAGTAAACGGATCCAAACTATGAACCCAAGTAGTACAGTTCGGAAGTGACCGGATCCAAACTATGAAACCAAGTAGTACAGTTCGGAAAACACCGGATCGAAACTATGAAACCAAGTAGTACAGTTCGGAAGTCACTGGATCGAAACTATGAACCCAAGTAGTACAGTTCGGAAGACACCGGATCCAAACTATGAACCCAAGTAGTACAGTTCGGAACTCACCGGATCGAAACTATGAAACCAAGTAGTACAGTTCAGAAGTCACCGGGTCGAAACTATGAAACCAAGTAGTACAGTTCGGAAGTCACCGGATCCATTCTATGAACCCAAGTAGTACAGTTCGGAAGTCACGGGATCGAAACTGTGAAACCAAGTAGTACAGTTCGGAAGTCACCGGATCGAAACTATGAAACCAAGTAGTACATTTCGGAAGTCACCGGATCCAAACTATGAACCCAAGTAGTACAGTTCGGAAGTCACCGGGTCGAAACTATGAAACCAAGTAGTACAGTTCGGAAATCACCGGATCCAAACTATGAACCCAAGTAGTACAGTTCGGAAGTCACCGGATCGAAACTGTGAACCCAAGTAGTACAGTTCGGAAGTCACGGGATCGAAACTATGTACCCAAGTAGTACAGTTCGGAAGTCACGGGATCGAAACTATGAACCCAAGTAGTACAGTTCGGAAGTCACGGGATCGAAACTATGAAACCAAGTAGTAGAGTTCAGAAGTCACCGGGTCGAAACTATGAAACCAAGTAGTACAGTTCGGAAGTCACGGGATCGAAACTATGAAACCAAGTAGTAGAGTTCAGAAGTCACCGGGTCGAAACTGTGAACCCAAGTAGTACAGTTCGGAAGTCACGGGATCGAAACTATGAAACCAAGTAGTAGAGTTCGGAAGTCACCGGGTCGAAACTATGAAACCAAGTAGTACAGTTCGGAAGTCACCGGATCGAAACTATGAAACCAAGTAGTACAGTTCGGAAGTCACCGGGTCGAAACTATGAAACCAAGTAGTACAGTTCGGAAGTCACCGGGTCGAAACTATGAACCCAAGTAGTACAGTTCGGAAGTCACCGGATAGAAACTATGAACCCAAGTAGTACAGTTCGGAAGTCACCGGATCCAAACTATGAAACCAAGTAGTACAGTTCGGAAGTCACCGGATCGAAACTATGAAACCAAGTAGTACAGTTCGCAAGTCACCGGATCGAAACTATGAACCCAAGTAGTACAGTTCGGAAGTCACCGGGTCGAAACTATGAACGCAAGTAGTACAGTTCGGAAGTCACGGGATCGAAACTATGAAACCAAGTAGTACAGTTCAGAAGTCACTGGATCGAAACTATGAACCCAAGTAGTACAGTTCGGAAGTCACCGGATCGAAACTATGAAACCAAGTAGTACAGTTCGGAAGTCACTGGATCGAAACTATGAACCCAAGTAGTACAGTTCGGAAGTCACCGGATCCAAACTATGAACCCAAGTAGTACAGTTCGGAACTCACCGGATCGAAACTATGAAACCAAGTAGTATAGTTCAGAAGTCACCGGGTCGAAACTAAGAAACCAAGTAGTACAGTTCGGAAGTCACCGGATCCATTCTATGAACCCAAGTAGTACAGTTCGGAAGTCACGGGATCGAAACTGTGAAACCAAGTAGTACAGTTCGGAAGTCACCGGATCGAAACTATGAAACCAAGTAGTACAGTTCGGAAGTCACCGGATCTAAACTATGAACCCAAGTAGTACAGTTCGGAAGTCACCGGGTCGAAACTATGAAACCAAGTAGTACAGTTCGGAAATCACCGGATCCAAACTATGAACCCAAGTAGTACAGTTCGGAAGTCACCGGATCGAAACTGTGAACCCAAGTAGTACAGTTCGGAAGTCACGGGATCGAAACTATGTACCCAAGTAGTACAGTTCGGAAGTCACGGGATCGAAACTATGAAACCAAGTAGTACAGTTCGGAAGTCACCGGATCCAAACTATGAACCCAAGTAGTACAGTTCGGAAGTCACCGGATCGAAACTATGAACCCAAGTAGTACAGTTCGGAAGTCACCGGATCCAAACTATGAAACGAAGTAGTACAGTTCGGAAGTCACGGGATCGAAACTATGAAACCAAGTAGTACAGTTCGGAAGTCACCGGATCGACACTATGAAACCAAGTAGTACAGTTAGGAAGTCACCGGATCCAAACTATGAACCCAAGTAGTACAGTTAGGAAGTCACCGGATCCAAACTATGAACCCAAGTAGTACAGTTCGGAAGTCACCGGATCGAAACTATGAACCCAAGTAGTACAGTTAGGAAGTCACCGGATCGAAGCTATGAAACCAAGTAGTACAGTTCGGAAGTCACCGGATCCAAACTATGAAACCAAGTAGTACAGTTCGGATGTCACCGGATCGAAACTATGAACCCAAGTAGTACAGTTAGGAAGTCACCGGATCCAAACTATGAACCCAAGTAGTACAGTTCGGAAGTCACCGGATCCAAACTATGAACCCAAGTAGTACAGTTCGGAAGTGACCGGATCGAAACTATGAACCCAAGTAGCACAGTTCGGAAGTCCCGGATCGAAACTATGAACCCAAGTAGTACAGTTCGGAAGTCACCGGATCGAAACTATGAACCCAAGTAGTACAGTTCGGAAGTAAACGGATCCAAACTATGAACCCAAGTAGTACAGTTCGGAAGTGACCGGATAGAAACTATGAACCCAAGTAGTACAGATCAGAAGTGACCGGATCGAAACTATGAACCCAAGTAGTTCAGTTCGGAAATCACCGGATCGAAACTATGAACCCAAGTAGTACAGTTCGGAAGTCACCGGATCGAAACTATGAAACCAAGTAGTACAGTTCGGAAGTCACCGGATCGAAACTATGAACCCAAGTAGTACAGTTCGGAAGTCACCGGATCCAAACTATGAACCCAAGTAGTACAGTTCGAAAGTCACCGGATCCAACCTATGAACCCAAGTAGTACAGTTCGGAAGTCACCGGATCCAAACTATGAACCCAAGTAGTACAGTTCAGAAGTGACCGGATCGAAACTATGAACCCAAGTAGTACAGTTCGGAAGTCACCGGATCGAAACTATGAACCCAAGTAGTACAGTTCGGAAGTCACGGGATCGAAACTATGAAACCAAGTAGGACAGTTCGGAAGTCACCGGATCCAAACTATGAACCCAAGTAGTACAGTTAGGAAGTCACCGGATCCAAACTATGAACCCAAGTAGTACAGTTAGAAAGTCACCGGATCCAAACTATGAACCCAAGTAGTACAGTTCGGAAGTCACCGGATCCAAACTATGAACCCAAGTAGTACAGTTCGGAAGTCACCGGATCGAAACTATGTACCCAAGTAGTACAGTTCGGAAGTCACGGGATCGAAACTATGAACCCAAGTAGTACAGTTCGGAAGTCACGGGATCGAAACTATGAAACCAAGTAGTAGAGTTCAGAAGTCACCGGGTCGAAACTATGAAACCAAGTAGTACAGTTCGGAAGTCACCGGGTCGAAACTATGAATCCAAGTAGTACAGTTCGGAGGTCACCGGATTGAAACTATAAACCCAAGTAGTACAGTTCGGAAGTCACCGGATCGAAACTATGAACCCAAGTAGTACAGTTCGGAAGTCACCGGGTCGAAACTATGAACCCAAGTATTACAGTTCGGAACTCACCGGATCGAAACTATGAAACCAAGTAGTACAGTTCAGAAGTCACCGGGTCGAAACTATGAAACCAAGTAGTACAGTTCGGAAGTCACCGGATCCAAACTATGAACCCAAGTAGTACAGTTCGGAAGTCACGGGATCGAAACTGTGAAACCAAGTAGTACAGTTCGGAAGTCACCGGATCGAAACTATGAAACCAAGTAGTACAGTTCGGAAGTCACCGGGTCGAAACTATGAACCCAAGTAGTACAGTTCTGAACTCACCGGATCGAAACTATGAAACCAAGTAGTACAGTTCAGAAGTCACCGGGTCGAAACTATGAAACCAAGTAGTACAGTTCGGAAGTCACCGGATCGAAACTATGAAACCAAGTAGTACAGTTTGGAAGTCACCGGATCCAAACTATGAACCCAAGTAGTACAGTTCGGAAGTCACCGGGTCGAAACTATGAAACCAAGTAGTACAGTTCGGAAGTCACCGGATCCAAACTATGAACCCAAGTAGTACAGTTCGGAAGTCACCGGATCGAAACTGTGAACCCAAGTAGTACAGTTCAGAAGTCACGGGATCGAAACTATGTACCCAAGTAGTACAGTTAGGAAGTCACCGGATCGAAGCTATGAAACCAAGTAGTACAGTTCGGAAGTCACCGGATCCAAACTATGAAACCAAGTAGTACAGTTCGGATGTCACCGGATCGAAACTATGAACCCAAGTAGTACAGTTAGGAAGTCACCGGATCCAAACTATGAACCCAAGTAGTACAGTTCGGAAGTCACGGGATCGAAACTATGTACCCAAGTAGTACAGTTCGGAAGTCACCGGATCGAAACTATGAAACCAAGTAGTACAGTTCGGAAGTCACCGGATCCAAACTATGAACCCAAGTAGTACAGTTCGGAAGTCACCGGATCGAAACTATGAACCCAAGTAGTACAGTTCGGAAGTCACCGGATCCAAACTATGAAACCAAGTAGTACAGTTCGGATGTCACCGGATCGAAACTATGAACCCAAGTAGTACAGTTAGGAAGTCACCGGATCCAAACTATGAACCTAAGTAGTACAGTTCGGAAGTCACCGGATCCAAACTATGAACCCAAGTAGTACAGTTCGGAAGTGACCGGATCGAAACTATGAACCCAAGTAGCACAGTTCGGAAGTCCCGGATCGAAACTATGAACCCAAGTAGTACAGTTCGGAAGTCACCGGATCGAAACTATGAACCCAAGTAGTACAGTTCGGAAGTAAACGGATCCAAACTATGAACCCAAGTAGTACAGTTCGGAAGTCACCGGATCGAAACTATGAAACCAAGTAGTACAGTTCGGAAGTCACGGGATCGAAACTATGAAACCAAGTAGTACAGTTCGGAAGTCACCGGATCCAAACTATGAACCCAAGTAGTACAGTTAGGAAGTCACCGGATCCAAACTATGAACCCAAGTAGTACAGTTAGAAAGTCACCGGATCCAAACTATGAAACCAAGTAGTACAGTTCGGAAGTCACCGGATCCAAACTATGAAACCAAGTAGTACAGTTCGGAAGTCACCGCATCCAAACTATGAACCCAAGTAGTACAGTTCGGAAGTCACCGGATCGAAACTATGTACCCAAGTAGTACAGTTCGGAAGTCACCGGATCGAAACTATGAACCCAAGTAGTACAGTTCGGAAGTCACGGGATCCAAACTATGAAACCAAGTAGTACAGTTCGGAAGTCACCGGATCGAAACTATGTACCCAAGTAGTACAGTTCGGAAGTCACGGGATCCAAACTATGAAACCAAGTAGTACAGTTCGGAAGTCACCGGATCGAAACTATGAACCCAAGTAGTACAGTTCGGAAGTCACGGGGTCGAAACTATGAAACTAAGTAGTACAGTTCGAAAGTCACCGGGTCGAAACTATGAAACCAAGTAGTACAGTTCGGAAGTCACCGGATCGAAACTATGAACCCAAGTAGTACAGTTCGGAAGTCACGGGATCCAAACTATGAAACCAAGTAGTACAGTTCGGAAGTCACCGGATCGAAACTATGTACCCAAGTAGTACAGTTCGGAAGTCACGGGATCGAAACTATGAAACCAAGTAGTACAGTTCGGAAGTCACCGGATCGAAACTATGAACCCAAGTAGTACAGTTCGGAAGTCACCGGATCGAAACTATGAACCCAAGTAGTACAGTTCGGAAGTCACCGGATCCAAACTATGAAACCAAGTAGTACAGTTCTGAAGTCACCGGGTCGAAACTATGAACCCAAGTAGTACAGTTCGGAAGTCAAGGGGTCGAAACTATGAAACTAAGTAGTACAGTTCGAAAGTCACCGGGTCGAAACTATGAAACCAAGTAGTACAGTTCGGAAGTCACCGGATCCAAACTATGAACCCAAGTAGTACAGTTCGGAAGTCACGGAATCGAAACTATGAACCCAAGTAGTACAGTTCGGAAGTCACCGGATCCAAACTATGAAACCAAGTAGTACAGTTCGGAAGTCACCGGATCCAAACTATGAAACCAAGTAGTACAGTTCGGAAGTCACTTGATCCAAACTATGAACCCAAGTAGTACAGTTCGGAAGTCACCGGATCCAAACTATGAACCCAAGTAGTACAGTTCGGAAGTCACCGGATCGAAACTATGAACCCAAGTAGTACACTTCGGAAGTCACCGGATCGAAACTATGTACCCAAGTAGTACAGTTCGGAAGTCACCGGATAGAAACTATAAACCCAAGTAGTACAGTTCGTAAGTCACCGGATCGAAACTATATACCCAAGTAGTCACAGTTCGGAAGTCACCGGATCGAAACTATAAACCCAAGTAGTACAGTTCGGAAGTCACCGGTTCGAAACTATGAACCCAAGTAGTACAGTTCGGAAGTCACCGCATCCAAACTATGAAATCAAGTAGTACAGTTCGGAAGTCACCAGATCCAAACTATGAACCCAAGTAGTACAGTTCGGAAGTCACCGGATCCAAACTATGAACCCAAGTAGTACAGTTAGGTAGTCACCGGATCCAAACTATGAACCCAAGTAGTACAGTTCGGAAGTCACCGGATCCAAACTATGAACCCAAGGAGTACAGTTCGAAAGTCACCGGATCGAAACTATGAACCCAAGTAGTACAGTTCGGAAGTCACCGGATCCAAACTATGAACCCAAGTAGTACAGTTCGGAAGTCACGGGATCGAAACTGTGAAACCAAGTAGTACAGTTCGGAAGTCACCGGATCGAAACTATGAAACCAAGTAGTACAGTTCGGAAGTCACCGGGTCGAAACTATGAACCCAAGTAGTACAGTTCTGAACTCACCGGATCGAAACTATGAAACCAAGTAGTACAGTTCAGAAGTCACCGGGTCGAAACTATGAAACCAAGTAGTACAGTTCGGAAGTCACCGGATCGAAACTATGAAACCAAGTAGTACAGTTCGGAAGTCACCGGATCCAAACTATGAACCCAAGTAGTACAGTTCGGAAGTCACCGGGTCGAAACTATGAAACCAAGTAGTACAGTTCGGAAGTCACCGGATCCAAACTATGAACCCAAGTAGTACAGTTCGGAAGTCACCGGATCGAAACTGTGAACCCAAGTAGTACAGTTCAGAAGTCACGGGATCGAAACTATGTACCCAAGTAGTACAGTTAGGAAGTCACCGGATCGAAGCTATGAAACCAAGTAGTACAGTTCGGAAGTCACCGGATCCAAACTATGAAACCAAGTAGTACAGTTCGGATGTCACCGGATCGAAACTATGAACCCAAGTAGTACAGTTAGGAAGTCACCGGATCCAAACTATGAACCCAAGTAGTACAGATCGGAAGTCACGGGATCGAAACTATGTACCCAAGTAGTACAGTTCGGAAGTCACCGGATCGAAACTATGAAACCAAGTAGTACAGTTCGGAAGTCACCGGATCCAAACTATGAACCCAAGTAGTACAGTTCGGAAGTCACCGGATCGAAACTATGAACCCAAGTAGTACAGTTCGGAAGTCACCGGATCCAAACTATGAAACGAAGTAGTACAGTTCGGAAGTCACGGGATCGAAACTATGAAACCAAGTAGTACAGTTCGGAAGTCACCGGATCGACACTATGAAACCAAGTAGTACAGTTAGGAAGTCACCGGATCCAAACTATGAACCCAAGTAGTACAGTTAGGAAGTCACCGGATCCAAACTATGAACCCAAGTAGTACAGTTCGGAAGTCACCGGATCGAAACTATGAACCCAAGTAGTACAGTTAGGAAGTCACCGGATCGAAGCTATGAAACCAAGTAGTACAGTTCGGAAGTCACCGGATCCAAACTATGAAACCAAGTAGTACAGTTCGGATGTCACCGGATCGAAACTATGAACCCAAGTAGTACAGTTAGGAAGTCACCGGATCCAAACTATGAACCTAAGTAGTACAGTTCGGAAGTCACCGGATCCAAACTATGAACCCAAGTAGTACAGTTCGGAAGTGACCGGATCGAAACTATGAACCCAAGTAGCACAGTTCGGAAGTCCCGGATCGAAACTATGAACCCAAGTAGTACAGTTCGGAAGTCACCGGATCGAAACTATGAACCCAAGTAGTACAGTTCGGAAGTAAACGGATCCAAACTATGAACCCAAGTAGTACAGTTCGGAAGTCACCGGATCGAAACTATGAAACCAAGTAGTACAGTTCGGAAGTCACGGGATCGAAACTATGAAACCAAGTAGTACAGTTCGGAAGTCACCGGATCCAAACTATGAACCCAAGTAGTACAGTTAGGAAGTCACCGGATCCAAACTATGAACCCAAGTAGTACAGTTAGAAAGTCACCGGATCCAAACTATGAACCCAAGTAGTACAGTTCGGAAGTCACCGGATCCAAACTATGAACCCAAGTAGTACAGTTAGGAAGTCACCGGATCGAAACTATGAACCCAAGTAGTACATTTCGGAAGTCACCGGATCGAAACTATGAACCCAAGTAGTACAGTTCGGAAGTCACCGGATCGAAACTATGAACCCAAGTAGTACAGTTCGGAAGTAAACGGATCCAAACTATGAACCCAAGTAGTACAGTTCGGAAGTGACCGGATAGAAACTATGAACCCAAGTAGTACAGTTCAGAAGTGACCGGATCGAAACTATGAACCCAAGTAGTACAGTTCGGAAGTCACCGCATCCAAACTATGAAACCAAGTAGTACAGTTCGGAAGTCACCGCATCCAAACTATGAACCCAAGTAGTACAGTTCGGAAGTCACCGGATCTAAACTATGAAACCAAGTAGTACAGTTCGGAAGTCACCGGATCCAAACTATGAAACCAAGTAGTACAGTTCGGAAGTCACCGCATCCAAACTATGAACCCAAGTAGTACAGTTCGGAAGTCACCGGATCGAAACTATGTACCCAAGTAGTACAGTTCGGAAGTCACGGGATCCAAACTATGAAACCAAGTAGTACAGTTCGGAAGTCACCGGATCGAAACTATGTACCCAAGTAGTACAGTTCGGAAGTCACGGGATCCAAACTATGAAACCAAGTAGTACAGTTCGGAAGTCACCGGATCGAAACTATGAACCCAAGTAGTACAGTTCGGAAGTCACCGGATCGAAACTATGAACCCAAGTAGTACAGTTCGGAAGTCACCGGATCCAAACTATGAAACCAAGTAGTACAGTTCGGAAGTCACCGGGTCGAAACTATGAACCCAAGTAGTACAGTTCGGAAGTCACGGGGTCGAAACTATGAAACTAAGTAGTACAGTTCGAAAGTCACCGGGTCGAAACTTTGAAACCAAGTAGTACAGTTCGGAAGTCACCGGATCGAAACTATGAACCCAAGTAGTACAGTTCGGAAGTCACGGGATCCAAACTATGAAACCAAGTAGTACAGTTCGGAAGTCACCGGATCGAAACTATGTACCCAAGTAGTACAGTTCGGAAGTCACGGGATCGAAACTATGAAACCAAGTAGTACAGTTCGGAAGTCACCGGATCGAAACTATGAACCCAAGTAGTACAGTTCGGAAGTCACCGGATCGAAACTATGAACCCAAGTAGTACAGTTCGGAAGTCACCGGATCCAAACTATGAAACCAAGTAGTACAGTTCTGAAGTCACCGGGTCGAAACTATGAACCCAAGTAGTACAGTTCGGAAGTCACGGGGTCGAAACTATGAAACTAAGTAGTACAGTTCGAAAGTCACCGGGTCGAAACTATGAAACCAAGTAGTACAGTTCGGAAGTCACCGGATCCAAACTATGAACCCAAGTAGTACAGTTCGGAAGTCACGGAATCGAAACTATGAACCCAAGTAGTACAGTTCGGAAGTCACCGGATCCAAACTATGAAACCAAGTAGTACAGTTCGGAAGTCACCGGATCCAAACTATGAAACCAAGTAGTACAGTTCGGAAGTCACTGGATCCAAACTATGAACCCAAGTAGTACAGTTCGGAAGTCACCGGATCCAAACTATGAACCCAAGTAGTACAGTTCGGAAGTCACCGGATCGAAACTATGAACCCAAGTAGTACACTTCGGAAGTCACCGGATCGAAACTATGTACCCAAGTAGTACAGTTCGGAAGTCACCGGATAGAAACTATAAACCCAAGTAGTACAGTTCGTAAGTCACCGGATCGAAACTATATACCCAAGTAGTCACAGTTCGGAAGTCACCGGATCGAAACTATAAACCCAAGTAGTACAGTTCGGAAGTCACCGGTTCGAAACTATGAACCCAAGTAGTACAGTTCGGAAGTCACCGCATCCAAACTATGAAATCAAGTAGTACAGTTCGGAAGTCACCGGATCCAAACTATGAACCCAAGTAGTACAGTTCGGAAGTCACCGGATCCAAACTATGAACCCAAGTAGTACAGTTAGGAAGTCACCGGATCCAAACTATGAACCCAAGTAGTACAGTTCGGAAGTCACCGGATCCAAACTATGAACCCAAGGAGTACAGTTCGGAAGTCACCGGATCGAAACTATGAACCCAAGTAGTACAGTTCGGAAGTCACCGGATCCAAACTATGAACCCAATTAGTACAGTTGGTAAGTCACCGGATCGAAACTATGAACCCAAGTAGTACAGTTGGTAAGTCACCGGATCGAAACTATGAAACCAAGTAGTACAGTTCGGAAGTCACCGGATCGAAACTATGTACCCAAGTAGTACAGTTCGGAAGTCACCGGATCGAAACTATGAACCCAAGTAGTACAGTTCGGAAGTCACGGGATCGAAACTATGAAACCAAGTAGTACCTTATTAGATTCTAATTATACTTATTGAGTTTCTAATTTATTTTTGCTGTTCTAGATGCATAAAGTAGGTGTAGCATGATACGTCGGGTAACAGCTTGTTCAAATCAGAGATTGGCATAATTTTATTTATAAAAAAAAATCCGAATTTATTAGTACTTCATATATTTGTAAATACGAATATAAATAAATTCGTATTCATAAGTGTGAATAAGAATTTAGTTTTATTCACATATATTAAATATAAAAATAGAATTGTATTCGCAAATTTTCCTGAGAATACAAATAAATTCACAGACAAATAATCACAAAAAATGTGAATATTTACAAAAAATCAAGTGATTACAAAAATAATCACATTAAAATATACGAATACAAATTACCTTACAAACTAATTAAATTAAAACATATAGAGAAGCAGTCCCAAAATTCTCAGTTAATAATAATTGCGATAAAATATAAATAAATAAAGTAAAATAAGCATGTATGTGAATATATATATATATATATATATATATATATATATATATATATATATATATATATGTGTGTGTGTGTTATTTAGTTTCCCATGTTTTCTTTTATCATATCTTCAATGGAAATCAATCCAAACTATCGAACGTGAAAATCACCACTTTCAAGAGTGAAAATACTTTCATTTATTACTTTGCTTTTGGCCGTCAAATAGTCTGCAGATTCTACCTTTTGACAGTGGTTACATCCTCCTTTCACTGTGTCAACTTAGATTCGACAGTTTGCCATCCATCAGTCCAACAGCAATCAGTAAAGATTTAAAATGAAAAACTTGTTTTTTTCACAATCGATACTTTGCATTTGTATCGACGATATTGTCGATTTAAAGTTACAATTATTTTTTGAAATTCATTTTTTCAAATTCCGAATCAAACTATGAGGAATTAAGAAAAAAACGCAACGGCAGAGTGAAAAGTACTCGGTCCAGCGAACCAGCATTGACTCTGCCGTATTCGGTCTCTAAAGGGTTAACTGGTTCTATTGGATTCTAATACAATAATACGCTAAGATGACGCAGTTCCTCTGAATTGGATTTATATTTATTTTTGATAAAATTATAATTTAATAATAATATTGTTGTCTAGGACGGTACAAGAGATTATCAAGGCTAAACCCGGATGGTAGGAAGCTTTTGTTAAACTGCCTTCTACAGTCACGACAGAGATATCAGTCTAAAATTTGCAAGGAGTTACTAAAAATGAGAGATTACCTACAAGCGCAAATACAATTCATCCAGCCAATAAAGTCTGTTCGTAAACAGGGCAGTTTAGGCAGAGATCTGTCCTTTCTTTTTGATGTATTGGATAAAGCCGAAGCATTATTGAAGGAAATCTGATGAAGGTATAACAGATTAAATCTTTGGAAACCGACAATGTTGTATTATTCCCAAACCCTAAAACCCTTTCAGACGGCACATCTATCAGAGAAGCCAAGGTATATCATAGACAGTTCTTCAATCTTTCTTTCAAAATCACAACATACAATATCAAACATCAGTGCAGCCAAGGTATATCATAGACAGTTCTTCAATCTTACTTTCAAAATCACAACTTACAATATCAAACATCAGTGCAGCCAAGGTCTGTCATAGACAGTTCTTCAATTTTTCTTTAAAATCACAACATACAATATCAAACATCAGTGCAGCCAAGGTATATCATAGACAGTTCTTCAATCTTTCTTTCAAAATCACAACATAGAATATCAAACATCAGTGCAGCTAAGGTATATCAAAGACAGTTCTTCAATCTTTCTTTCAAAATCACAACTTACAATATCAAACATCAGTGCAGCCGAGGTATATCATAGACCGTTCTTCAATCTTTCTTTCAAAATCACAACTTACAATAACAAACATCAGTGCAGCTAAGGTATATCATAGACCGTTCTTCAATCTTTCTTTCAATTCATTATATATATATATATATATATATATATATATATATATATATATATATATATATATATATATATATATATATGACACGTTAAAGATCTTCAACAGGAAATGTCTGAGGTTTAAATTATTTCCAGTCCTAATTGAATACAATCTTCACCTCAACCATCTTTATTTATTTGCTTATTAATTTTCCTTTACACAGCCTGAGGCCATCCTCATTAAACTAGAAGACAAAAACACATTACATTCATTAAATTACATTGAAAATACTCCCATATTCTTGCCCCCCCCCCAATTCATTTTCATAAAATTATCATTAAAACTAACATTACCTTTACTAATCTGTTGATATATCACTCACCCTGTTTTAACAAGGGCTTGTTATCAATGTAATATTGCAGCTATTATCTTGAAATATTAGTTAGATTAGAATTAGCACCATTAGTAGGATTTTCACATTTTCCACAACTAAAAAACATACACTTTTACACATTATTTAAGCTACAATACAGTCCAACATACATGGTACATGTCTTACAATATAATCGGTCAATTTCATTGGCATCAGGAATTTTTAAAATTTATGGATTAATTGCATTTTGGAAAATATATCAGAGTGTTGTTGAAGCCCTTTCTTTCTTATATCTTCTAAGTTATTGTACTTTGCCGTGTTTTTCAGAGTCAGCTGAACGGAATTGAAGAATTAAAGCCTTAAACTAACAAGGGGAGTATACAGCGATTGGGTCACCGATTTGGACCAATTTTGTTCTGGTGATTCTACATCAAAAAATAGTCGACACGTGTCCGAGCGTTCCGTCCAATGCGCCTTAGGAGCCGAGAAATAAAATAAAATATGTTGAAAGTGCTTTATTTTATATATCGAGTTTAGAAAATAATATCGACATGATTCTTTCACCAATTCATTTGTTTTATAGAGTTCCTAGATTAAAAGAAAAATATAATCGTTAAACAATAATTTATATTTCATCAAATATATTCAAAAATATGCTTACGTTTTCAAGTAAACTAGTATTATACATTTCTTTACACCAAAAATAATTTAAAATCAGCACCCCAAGAAACCCTAATATGGTGAATATCATTGAAAACAAAAAATAATGATTTTTCCCAGTCTGGAAGAGACTAAATATTTGTAAGCGAAAAAGTAATGTGACGTTTTGGAATTCAATATCTCCCCTTGAGATAATCCGATTTTTACATCATTGAAATCTTTCGAAAGAAGAAAGACTCCTTTTTCTAACCATATAAATGACTATTGTATTATCTCAAAAGGTACTTGTGAAAAATGGTTCTCAAAATAAAAACAAAATGTAAACTTGTTTGCACGTAACGTAAATTCCAGAACACGTAGAAACACCCCGATTTGACGTGAATGTGTCACATTAGGACCTTTATCGACCCTCCAAGTTTGGTTTGAATCGGGTAAATATTCTCGAATCTGTAGAAGTCATTATTCTGCCAAAATACTCCGTATACCTACATTTAAAAAGATATCGATTATAAACAAATTTTTTATTTAAAAACGGATGTCAGATTCCTTTTTACCACATTAAAAAACCCTAAATTCAAATTTTGGGAATATTTTAAAAATAAAAAAAAAATGTATTTCAATTTTCGCTAAGGGGGGACCCTTAAAATTTTGTTAAAGATTCAAGAATCCGGCCATATTTCAAAGAATATTTACCCGATTCAAACCAAACTTGGAGGGTCGATAAAGGCAATAATGTGACACATTCCTATCTAATCGGGGTGTTTCTACGTGTTCTGGAATTGACGTTATACGCAAAAAAGTTTACATTCTATTTTTATTTTGAAAACCATTTTTCACAAGTACCTTTTGAGATAATACTATAGTCATTTATATGTTTAGAAAAAGGAGTCTTTCTCCTTTCGAAAGATTTTAATGACGTAAAAATCGGATTATCTCAAGGGGAGATATTGAATTTCAAAACGTCACATTACCTTTTCGCTTACAAATATTTAGTCTCTTCCAGACTAGGAAAAATCATTATTTTTTTTTTCAATGATATTCAATATATTAGGGTTTCTTGGGGTGCTAATTTTAAATCTGCTATTATTTTTTGTGTAAAAAAATGTATAATACTAGTTTACTTGAAAACGAAAGCATATTTTTGAATATATTTGAGGAAATATAAATTATTGTTTAACGATTATATTTTTCTTTTATTCTATTCTATAAAACAAATGAATTGGCGAAAGAATCATGTCGATATTATTTTCTAAACCCGATATAAAAAATAAAGCACTTTCAACATATTTTATTTTATTTCTCGGCTCCTAAGGCGCATTGGACGGAACGCTCGGACACATGTCGACTATTTTTCGATTTAGAATCACCAGAAAAAAATTGGTCCAGATCGGTGACCCAATCGCTGTATAATCCCATTGTGAGTGCATTTTAAAGTATTTTCTAATGCCGCTTACTGATTTCAAGTTGGTGGAGAATTCGTAAAGATACCAATTGATATAAGCGAAAACATATTTAATAGATTTTAATAAATCCAAAAGCTGTCGAAATTAGCCGTTTCAATATTTGTAAAATGTTTTCAAGTGCTTGAGTGCCTTAGTGTATGGCTTAAAATATTTCTAAAATATATAATAATTAGTTTGAATCTTGACAATTTGAAAAATGTTTATTTGTTCCCTGATTCCTTATTCACGAAATTATTTTGCAAAAACTATAAAAACGAATAAAAAGAAATTTAGAAGGTTCATTTATTTAAACTATTCTGCCTCAAGCCGGGCGTCCTGATATATTTTGGCTTTACACGTCCTGATATATTAAGGCTTTATACGTCCTGATATATTCAGGCTTTATACGTCCTGATATATTTTGGCTTTACACGTCCTGATATATTTAGGCTTTATACGTCCTGATATATTTAGGCTTTATACGTCCTGATAAATATAGGCTTTATACGTCCTGATATATTTAGGCTTTATACGTCCTGATAAATATAGGCTTTATACGTCCTGATATATTTAGGCTTTATACGTCCTGATATATTTAGGCTATATACGTCCTGATATATTTAGGCTATATACGTCCTGATATATTTAGGCTTTATACGTCCTGATATATTTAGGCTTTATACGTCCTGATATATTTAGGCTTTATACGTCCTGATAAATATAGGCTTTATACGTCCTGATATATTTAGGCTATATACGTCCTGATATATTTAGGCTATATACGTCCTGATATATTTAGGCTTTATACGTCCTGATATATTTAGGCTTTATATGTCCTGATATATTTAGGCTTTATACGTCCTGATATATTTAGGCTTTATACGTCCTGATATATTTAGGCTTTATACGTCCTGATATATTTAGGCTTTATACGTCCTGATATATTTAGGCTTTATACGTCCTGATATATTTAGGCTATATACGTCCTGATATATTTAGGCTATATACGTCCTGATATATTTAGGCTTTATACGTCCTGATATATTTAGGCTTTATACGTCCTGATATATTTAGGCTTTATACGTCCTGATAAATATAGGCTTTATACGTCCTGATATATTTAGGCTTTATATGTCCTGATATATTTAGGCTTTATACGTCCTGATATATTTAGGCTTTATACGTCCTGATATATTTAGGCTTTATACGTCCTGATATATTTAGGCTTTATATGTCCTGATATATTTATGCTTTATACATACGTCCTGATATATTTTGGCTTTACACGTCCTGATATATTTAGGCTTTATACGTCCTGATATATTTAGGCTTTATACGTCCTGATATATTTAGGCTTTATACGTCCTGATATATTTAGGCTTTATACGTCCTGATAAATATAGGCTTTATACGTCCTGATATATTTAGGCTTTATACGTCCTGATATATTTAGGCTTTACACGTCCTGATATATTTAGGCTTTATACGTCCTGATATATTTAGGCTTTATACGTCCTGATATATTTAGGCTTTATACGTCCTGATATATTTAGGCTTTACACGTCCTGATATATTTAGGCTTTATACGTCCTGATATATTTAGGCTTTATACGTCCTGATATATTTAGGCTTTATACGTCCTGATATATTTAGGCTTTATACGTCCTGATAAATATAGGCTTTATACGTCCTGATATATTTAGGCTTTATACGTCCTGATATATTTAGGCTTTACACGTCCTGATATATTTAGGCTTTATACGTCCTGATATATTTAGGCTTTATACGTCCTGATATATTTAGGCTTTATACGTCCTGATATATTTAGGCTTTATACGTCCTGATAAATATAGGCTTTATACGTCCTGATATATTTAGGCTTTATACGTCCTGATATATTCAGGCTTTATACGTCATGATATATTTAGGCTTTATACGTCCTGATATATTGAGGCTTTATACGTCCTGATATATTTAGGCTTTACACGTCCTGATATATTCAGGCTTTATACGTCCTGATATATTTAGGCTTTATACGTCCTGATATATTTAGGCTTTATACGTCCTGATCAATTTAGGCTTTATACGTCCTGATATATTTAGGCTTTATACGTCCTGATCAATTTAGGCTTTATACGTCCTGATATATTTAGGCTTTATACGTCCTGATATATTTAGGCTTTATACGTCCTGATATATTTAGGCTTTATAAGTCCTGATATATTTAGGCTTTATACGTCCTGATATATTAAGGCTTTATACGTCCTGATATATTTAGGCTTTATAAGTCCTGATAAATTTAGGCTTTATACGTCCTGATATATTTAGGCTTTATACGTCCTGATATATTTAGGCTTCATACGTCCTCACATATTAAGGCTTTATACGTCCTGATATATTAAGGCTTTGTACGTCCTGATATATTTAGGCTTTATACGTCCTGATATATTTAGGCTTTATATGTCCTGATATATTTAGGCTTTATACATACGTCCTGATATATTTAGGCTTTATACGTCCTGATATATTTAGGCTTTATACGTCCTGATCAATTTAGGCTTTATACGTCCTGATATATTTAGGCTTTATACGTCCTGATCAATTTAGGCTTTATACGTCCTGATATATTTAGGCTTTATACGTCCTGATATATTTAGGCTTTATACGTCCTGATATATTTAGGCTTTATAAGTCCTGATATATTTAGGCTTTATACGTCCTGATATATTAAGGCTTTATACGTCCTGATATATTTAGGCTTTATAAGTCCTGATAAATTTAGGCTTTATACGTCCTGATATATTTAGGCTTTATACGTCCTGATATATTTAGGCTTCATACGTCCTCACATATTAAGGCTTTATACGTCCTGATATATTAAGGCTTTGTACGTCCTGATATATTTAGGCTTTATACGTCCTGATATATTTAGGCTTTATATGTCCTGATATATTTAGGCTTTATACATACGTCCTGATATATTTAGGCTTTATACGTCCTGATATATTTAGGCTTTATACGTCCTGATCAATTTAGGCTTTATACGTCCTGATATATTTAGGCTTTATACGTCCTGATCAATTTAGGCTTTATACGTCCTGATATATTTAGGCTTTATACGTCCTGATATATTTAGGCTTTATACGTCCTGATATATTTAGGCTTTATAAGTCCTGATATATTTAGGCTTTATACGTCCTGATATATTAAGGCTTTATACGTCCTGATATATTTAGGCTTTATAAGTCCTGATAAATTTAGGCTTTATACGTCCTGATATATTTAGGCTTTATACGTCCTGATATATTTAGGCTTCATACGTCCTCACATATTAAGGCTTTATACGTCCTGATATATTAAGGCTTTATACGTCCTGATATATTTAGGCTTTATACGTCCTGATATATTTAGGCTTTATATGTCCTGATATATTTAGGCTTTATACATACGTCCTGATATATTTAGGCTTTATACGTCCTGATATATTTAGGCTTTATACGTCCTGATATATTTAGGCTTTATATGTCCTGATATATTTATGCTTTATACATACGTCCTGATATATTTAGGCTTTATACGTCCTGATATATTTAGGCTTTATACGTCCTGATATATTTAGGCTTTATACGTCCTGATATATTTAGGCTTTATACGTCCTGATATATTTAGGCTTCATACGTCCTCACATATTAAGGCTTTATACGTCCTGATATATTCAGGCTTTATACATCCTGATAAATTTAGGCTTTATACGTCCTGATATATTTAGGCTTTATATGTCCTGATATATTTAGGCTTTATACATACGTCCTGATATATTTAGGCTTTATACGTCCTAAAACATTTAGGCTTCAGATCCCTCCTTGAAGACACCTCAACCTTCACCAGCTATATCTAGGTCTTCAGGGGTTTTAATTAAGGGAAATGTTGAGGTTAATAGAGTCTTCAAGGAGGGATCGGAAGAGGTTCCAATCGATTGGTCCAGTGATTAAGGAAGGAGGTTGGGGCTTTGGAATAGGTTGTAGCGAGGGTGTAAGGATGAATGGACTATGGTCAGAGGATAAGTCATCTAGGGAATCTATTGAGGTGAAGAAGGTATTAAGGAGGGAAGTGATGTCATTGGAGGAGGTTGGGGGTGGAATGAATGGAGTGGCCCGTCTTGGAGTCGGTGTTGACTCGTTGCCTGGCGTTGTCTCATTGAGTACTGGTTCTTCTTGCTGGCTAGATCCAGCATCGAGTTGATGTTGATGCGTTGTCTGGATGTTGGTCGGCGGGAGTTGTCTCATTGAGTACTGGTTCTTCTTGCTGGCTAGATCCAGCATCGACTTGGTGTTGATGCGTTGTCTGGATGTTGGTCGGCGAGAGTTGTCTCATTGAGTACTGGTTCTTCTTGCTGGCTAGATCCAGCATCGACTTGGTGTTGACTCGTTGTCTGGATCTTGGTCGGCGAGAGTTGTCTCATTGAGTACTGGTTCTTCTTGCTGGCTAGATCCAGCATCGACTTGGTGTTGATGCGTTGTCTGGATCTTGGTCGGCGGGAGTTGCCTCATTGAGTACTGGTTCTTCTTGCTGGCTAGATCCAGCAGCGAGTTGGTGTTGATGCGTTGCCTGGATGTTGGTCGGCGAGAGTTGTCTCGTTGAGTACTGGTTCTTCTTGCTGGCTAAATCCAGTAGCGAGTGTTTGTTGATGCGTTGCCTGGATGTTGGTCGGCGGGAGTTGTCTCATTGAGTACTGGTTCTTCTTGCTGGCTAGATCCAGCAGCGAGTTGGTGTTGATGCGTTGCCTGGATGTTGGTCGGCGGGAGTTGTCTCATTGAGTACTGGTTCTTCTTGCTGGCTGGATCCAGCAGCGAGTGTGTGTTGATGCGTTGCCTGGATGTTGGTCATCGGGATTTGTCTCTTTGAGTACTGGTTCTTCTTGCTGGCTAGGTCCAGCATCGAGTTGGTGTTGATGCGTTGTCTGGATGTTGGTCGGCGGAAGTTGTCTCATTGAGTACTGGTTCTTCTTGCTGGCTAGATCCAGCAGCGAGTTGGTGTTGATGCGTTGCCTGGATGTTGGTCGGCGAGAGTTGTCTCGTTGAGTACTGGTTCTTCTTGCTGGCTAAATCCAGTAGCGAGTGTTTGTTGATGCGTTGCCTGGATGTTGGTCGGCGGGAGTTGTCTCATTGAGTACTGGTTCTTCTTGCTGGCTAGATCCAGCAGCGAGTTGGTGTTGATGCGTTGCCTGGATGTTGGTCGGCGGGAGTTGTCTCATTGAGTACTGGTTCTTCTTGTTGGCTAGATCCAGCAGCGAGTTGGTGTTGATGCGTTGCGTGGATGCTGGTCGGCGGGAGTTGTCTCATTGAGTACTGGTTCTTCTTGCTGGCTAGATCCAGCATCGAGTTGGTGTTGATGCGTTGTCTGGATGTTGGTCGGCGGGAGTTGTCTCATTGAGTACTGGTTCTTCTTGCTGGCTAGATCCATCATCGAGTTGGTGTTGATGCGTTGCCTGGATGTTGGTCGGCGGGAGATGGCTCATTGAGTACTGGTTCTTCTTGTGGGCTAGATCCAGCAGCGAGTTGTACGAAGGAAACTCGTCTGGTGGGTTGTGGACGTTCTTCACGAGGAGGCAACTCGCTGTAGTTTCGCTGCAGGATGTTGCTCAATCTTTTTAGATTTTTGAATGTTTGGCAACCCTTGTAGTTTGCTGAATGGTTTAAAGAGCACAGTGCACACACCGCGGGGCTTTCCTTTGGCTTGTTGCACTCCTGGCTCTTGTGGTTTTCCCCACACCTGACGCTTCTTGTAATGTAATTACAGTATGCCTTTTTTTAAACGCTTCACGATTTTGTGTGTCATCTTTTCGCAGGGGCCAAGCTAAGCTTCTCTATATCGTTCCAATTTTAGTAAATGTGCCGCCGAAGCGAGTACCAATTCAATCATAGTAAAAAGTAATACCCCCCCCCCTTCCAATAGACCGATTTAGTTCATTTTCACAACAATTCTTTCTAATTAGATAGTCGGGACGTATACAGAGCTTCGTTTTTTTTTTTTTTTTTTTTTTTTTTTTTTTTTTTTTAAATAGAATATTACAATCTACAATTGAACTGTACTTTGTAATTTGATGTTAGTTAGTTGACCATGCCTCAGGTGTCCCCAGTTGTCAGCCGAATACCTTCCTTAGGAAGGATTCTAGGGTGACCTGGAGTTACCTTACGCCATCCAACCACACCCTGCGAATAGCAGGGAGGATTGGAGGCGAATGAGGCATGGCCTGTGATATCACGAGGAGAGAAAATATCCATCGATATCACTCTCACTTATTATAATTTCACTGATTTTTTCACTCCACGACACTACACTACCTTAGTAGATCCCGGGGCCACTTTCTATTAAGACGTATTGGTGGAGAGGAAGGATGATTAGTGCTGGATAAGGATTGGGCTATAGGATTAGGATGATTGATTAGTTTACTATGGAAGGATGAGAAGCGGATAGGGATTATATCTTGGACAAAAGGGATATTTAGGTCATTATGGAGGGCGCGATTTGTAACATAATAAGGAGCATTGACTATGGTACGTAGGACTTTGGATTGAAATGTTTGGATTCGGTTGATGTTGGAATGCTTGGCTGTCCCCCAGAGTTCTATTCCGTATGTGCATATAGGTTTTATTAGTGAGTTGTAGACAGTTAGTTTGTTATGTACGGTTAAGTGTGATGATCGGTTTAGTAGTCTGTATAGTTGTCCGAATCGTCGATTGAGTTCTTGTCGTTTAATGTGTGCGTTCCAAGTCAATCGAGAGTCAAGGTAAAACCCAAGGTATCGGATGGTATTGGTTATGGGTAAAGGATTGTTGCTGAAGGAGACAGTAGGACAAATTTTACGTCGAAGGGTGAAGGTTATTTGGTGACATTTTTCGACGTTTATCTTTATGCGCCACTTATTGCACCACTTTTCAATTTGAGTTAAATGGGATTGTAGGTTCTGGGAAGCTGTGTCTGGATTTATGTGGGGTGAAAGGATGGCCGTATCATCTGCATACGTGGCCAGGAGGGTGTCAGGATGTGTTGGAATGTCAGCTGTATAAAGGGTATAAAGGATAGGACCAAGGACACTACCCTGAGGAACTCCCGCTTCCACAGGGAAATAATCTGAGTAAGCTGTTCCATGCCGGACTTGAAAAAACCTGTCTGAGAGATAGGAGCGAAGGATTAGGAAAAGGGTGCTGGGAAGGTGGGTTTTGAGTTTGAAGAGTAAGCCTGCATGCCAGACTCGGTCGAATGCCTGGGCAACGTCCAAGAAAGCAGACGTGCAATACTCTTTTCGCTCGAGGGATGAGGAGATGAGATCAACAACGCGAAGCCCTTGCTGCACTGTGGAGTGTTGGGAGCGGAAGCCGAATTGATGAGGTGGGATGAGATTTTGGGAGCTTAGGATAGGTGATATGCGCTTTAAAATAATTTTTTCAAATAGTTTGGAAAATATTGGAAGAAGACTGATAGGGCGGTAAGAGGAAGGGTTGTTGGGAGGTTTACCAGGTTTAGGAAAAAGGACAACAATTGAGAATTTCCAGAGTATGGGATAATGGGTTGTTCGGAGGATGCAGTTGTAGATGTAGGTGAGGAATACAATGGCCTTGGTTGGGAGCTGTTTGAGGATTCTGGAGGTGATGAGGTCGTAACCAGGGGATTTCCGGGATGGTAGTTGGGATATTAGAAATTTAACTTCAGATGGATTAACTGCATTTGGTGGTAGGGAGAGGGGAAGTGGGGATTGTAGGAAATCATCTAATTCCGGTAAATGGGAATCAGGTTCAGGAGGGGGGTGAGGAGTAAATGTTCTTTTTAGATGATTGGCAAGTAACTCGGATTTCTCTTCGTCGGAGGCGGCCCATGTGCCGTCCTCTCGACGAAGGGGGGGAGATGCAGGATGGTATTTGAGGATTTCGCGAGTAGCATTCCAAAGGGATTTGTCGGAGGTTGGTAGAGATGAAAGGTAGGAATTAAAGGATTCGGAACGATGTTGGATTAATTGTCGCTTTACTAATCGGCATAATCGATTGTAAGAGCGACGGTCGGAGGGATGGCGAGTTCTCTGCCACAGAGCTCGTGCTTGGCGTTTGGCTACAATTATGTCTTTTAGGGATTGGGGCAGAGGACTTTCAGCTGGGATTGGGTGATGATGGCGTTAGGAAGGGAGGATTTCCATGCGCATTGTTGAATGGAGGTTGTGAATTGTTGGACAGCTATATCTAGGTCTTCAGGGGTTTTGAGGGAAATATTGAGGTTGATGGTGTCTTCAAGGAGTGATCGGAAGAGGTTCCAATCGATAGGTCCAGTGATTAAGGAAGGAGGTTGGGGCTTTGGAATAGGTTGTAGCGAGAGTGTAAGGATGAAAGGACTATGGTCAGAGGATAAGTCATCTAGGGAATCTATTGAGGTGAAGACGGATGTAAGGCCAAAGGATACAAAGAAGTCTATTAGATCGGGGATACGGTTTGGATCGGTAGGCCAGTATGTTGGGGAGTTCGGAGAAATGGTTGAGCAATGCTTTGAGGAGAGTGCAGAGAGTAGGGTACGACCACGGGAATTGGTTACCCTTGAACCCCACTGAAGATGCTTGGCGTTGAAATCACCTCCTAGAAGGAATTTGGTACCAAGGGATTCTAGAAGATCTAGGATTTCTGATTCTATTAGAGGTTTATTAGGAGGACAGTAAACAGCTGACATGGAAATTGGAAAAGGAAATGTGGATATAGTGATAGTGGTGGCTTGGACTGAATCTGTGGGATTGGTGGGACGAGGGTGATGGGATAAGGTTCTTCGTATAAGGATGGCAGACCCTCCATGGGCTTGGAGCGAATCTGTGGGATTGGTGGGACGAGGGTGATGGGATAAGGTTCTTCGTATAAGGATGGCAGACCCTCCATGGGCTTTACCGTCTGGGTGGTCAGTACGGTAAGTGTTGAGAGTTTCGTAACAAAGATTATTTTTACAACGAATTTTTCTCTTTGGTTGACCACAACAAATACAGAGTTTCGTTGACATATAACAAAAATTATGGCTGGTTGTGACAAATAACCACTTTGGCTCCGGAGTACCCCCCCCCCCCTCCGGATGGACCGATTTTGTTGGTAAACGAACTCGTTCAATCGTTTGATGAGGGAATACTACATACCAAGTTTCGTGGTGAAAAAACAAAAACTCTGGCCTGTATCGTGTAAACGGGCACATGTGATATATATATATATATATATATATATATATATATATATATATATATATATATATATATATTGTGACGTGGCGCCCTGCGGGGAGTGAGAACCTGCTTTCTCTACCTCTTTGGACTGATAAAATTTTATGTTTTATATTTTATTTGGAATTCGCACCACTTGTAAATGTTTACTATCCACAAAAGATAGTCAATTTTCTTCTCCATTTTGGATGTAATAGTTTTTGTATACAATTTAAGATTTTTATTCTTCTGTTTTTTTTTCCCGTGGTCGGTAGGCCTTGGGGGAGTGGAGGCGTCGGTTCTAGGGGGAGTCTGTGAGAAAATGGCGTAGAAGCAGGTGCTAGAAAGAAAAAAGTTTTTCTTTGCAAGTATGAGGTTTCCAGCTTTTTAAGGAGGGACTGAGGTGTCCTTTTTGTTAACAATGAAAATGAAGATCCAGTAGCACGAAGAAGCGGCATTTGTCTTCTCCGTTTATCGTTTTGGCCGAACATGTGATTGGAACTCCATGTGGTAGGCTTTTAGAGCATATTGTGGGACACATGAGTGAGTAACCCATACATTTTATCTTCTGCTGGACACCAGTCTCTACGTTTCAATTATCTCCAGGCCTCATTTAAAAAAATTTTTTTTTTGCCGTTCAAGTACTGCCATGAGTGCAAGTAACTATATTGTGCTTAGTTTAAAAATTTGGGGAAAGTTAAGTTTACTATCGCTAAATAAGTTATTGGCAATGTCAGATTACCAAAATTTTGTGTTGTTGTAATTTGATATTGGTGGCTATGCCAGGTTGTGGAATTGTACATGTAGTTGCAATTCAATTATTCTTCACTATGTGTTTACTATGCCAATTTATTGGACAGTTATGGACTTCAGTTTTATCGTCATGTATTATTCTCATGTAATTATTGGCCACGCCAGACTATGGAATTTTATGAGTTTTTGAGAATTGTCTTTTCCCAAATTAAATATATTTGATATATATGTGTTTAATCCTCTATCGAAAGTCTATTTTTGGCTTCTTCCCAGATTACTGATTGCATCTGGTGTATGTTCATGATTTTATTCTAAGTCTATATTTTTTGCTTCTTCCCAGTTTAATAATTATACCTGGCGTATGTATATGTATGTATATATATATATATATATATATATATATATATATATATATATATATATATATATTTATGCTTTTATCGAGAGTCCAATTTTTGGCTTCTTCCCAGATTACTGATTGTATCTGGTGTATGTTCATGATTTTATTCAAAGTCTATATTTTTGCTTCTTCCCAGTTTGATAATTATATCTGGTGTATGTATATATATATATATATATATATATATATATATATATATATATATATATATATATATATATTATGCTTTTATTAAGAGTCTAATTTTGTTCTTCCCAGATTACTGATAGTATCTGGTGTATATGCATATATGTTTATCTATCGATATCTTTTACTATATTATTCAATATTTGAATAATATTAGTCCTTCTTGATATTTCTATGTATTAATGATATTTAAAATATATATATACATGCTTACCCTTTATTGGGAATTTATTTTATTTTTTTGGTATTCATAGATATTGATTGTGTTTGGGTATATGTGTGTTTACATTTTTATTGGGAACTATTTGTGGTACTTCAAGATATTTACTATATTTAAGGTATATATAGGTATATGTATTTGTTGTTTTTTCTCTGGGAACCTTTTGTACTTATTTCAATATAGTTACCAGCTCTGAGTATCTTGTTGTGTTCTTTTTTTTATTTTGGATCACCTGGGTTTCATACCACATTGAACCTGGCTATCCGTTGGTCTATCCGGATAAATTGTACCACCCCAGGTGTTGGTAAGTGAGTCTCGCTTTAAACTGTTTTTCCTTTTGTTTTAATATTCGTTCAAATTAAATTTATTTCGGTACAATATATATATATATATATATATATATATATATATATATATATATATATATATATATATATATATATATATATATATATATATAAATTTTAACTGGGGTTTATTTTCGGTGTCTACTAGGTAGGAACGTCACTAGCTTAAGTGCTAAAGAGAAAAGATAATTAACCATGAAGATTAGATAGTTAGCCGTCGAGGTGATAAGTAAAGATGGAATGGTTGGATTCGGCTAAAGAAACATCAATACGATTTTTGTAAAAAATCTATATTTAGGACGTTTCGGATGCTCTTTGGTAGCTTTCGTCAGCAATGAAAGTGCCGGGAGGCAGAGGAAGACGAAAGTTAACACTTAAGTAACCATTGTGGCTATGTCACAAGATAATTAATGTTTTTAGAAAAGTCCTAGATTTAAAGCGCTGTAACTCCAAATAGATCAATGGAGTTCGTTGCGGTTTTAAAAAAAAAAAATAGTACCTAGTTTCATGCACTAAAATGCAGTATACATTAAATATTATGGTTGAAAACTTGAATAAAAATTAAACAGAAAGTGCAGGAATTCTTCTTACCGGATTCGGATTTAGCTACACCAAAAACATATAGTAAAGTATTTCTGTGTGGCTGTGTAATGGATGAAAATAAAAAGTTACGCTATTCAATGAAAAGCGGAATGTGCTAAAACGTTCCTGAAACGTGAAAAACTAACTTTTAATGATTCATTATTCTAAATAAGAATTTAATATTTCAAACTAAAGACTAAAACATTAAATGACTTAAAGACCAAAGCAATAATGAATAAATATATATATATATATATATATATATATATATATATATATATATATATATATATATATATACCTCAATGACATGAAAGACACCCCTCAGATAGTCGGGCGTAGTCACTTCCGAACGCCAAGGGTAGAAACCAGCCATTACAGCTGAAACAGATGGAGAATTCAATCAGGAATGGAGGTAATAACATTGAAATTCAATCTAGTCAACAAATATACTAATCACTCCTTCAATAGGTCACGAGGGTCCTGAGGAGCAGATACTGTAGGGTATGACCATACGGCACACTGGGGAGATAGTGTGGTCAGTACTAAATTCGGGCAGCCTGTTTTTTCCCTTTATATATCGTGCCCATTATAAATTCTAACAAATAAAAAAAAATTGTAAGTAATTATACTATGCTGTAAGGTTTATTTTTTCGATTTCCTTTTTTATGGGCTTAAATGCTTCCTTATGTAATAAAACATGATATTCAAGAGTATTTCTGTGCCGGAATAGTTCTTAAATGTGCTAAAAATTTGATTTTGAAACTAAAATCCCGAGACATTTCAAAAATTAAAAAAAGTTGTTTTATCTAGCCACGGGTCTGGTAGCTAGAACGCTAGATTCATAAGCGGGAGATGGTGGGTTCGATCCCCATCGGCGACAGGAATATTCTCATCTCAGGGCTTTTCAAAAAAAAAAAAAAAAAAAAAAAAAAAAAAAAAAAAAAAAAAAAAAAAAAATGTTTTATCATTATTACAATAAAATATGGAAAAAATTAAAAATAAAAAAGAACCCGACTCGCAGGAACTGCAGCATCTTAGCGCGGTTCCGTTCATGTCCCTAGTGCCATTTGATAAGCTTAGAAAAGAAATAAACTTATTTTTTTTTATATATCTCGTGAAAATTGTCAAAATCCTCTCGAACATCTCGAATAAAAGTGATATTAAGGCGTCAGGGACACCGACAGTAGCTAACTTTTACACAGAAGCGGAAATTACAGAATCTGGCTCTCATTCTAAAGCAAAGCTCTATAAATGAATACAAAATATGCCTAATAAAGCTTTTCTAGAGGATACAGAAGCATGGGCGTATATGAGGGGGGGGGCTGAGGGGGCTGCAGCCCCTCCCGAAATTTTGAATTGATGATAAAAACTTCTCGTAAAACCCTTAAAAATAAATTAAATAAGATCACTTAGTTCATAAAACATATTTTATTTTACGTGCAATAGCGTTTTAGTTGCCTAAAACTATTCCAAGCTCTAAATATTTAGTATTCCATACCCTGGAAATGGTCTCAGCCCCCCCCCCCGAAATTGTTTTTATATACGCCCATGTACAGAAGGATCAAGAAGAAGTACACAAGATTGAGAAGAATACCCTGCCTAATATAGCCTATATAGAATAATATGCCGAATAAAACCTATCTAGTTAATACACAAGGACAAATAAAAGTCTTGACGAATAACAAGTCAAGAAAAAAAACTTTATTTAACAAAATAAAACAAAGTTTAGTTGCCCAACTACAATAGAATAATATACCTAATTAAGTCTATGGAGTAGATACAAATGGACCAAAAACAAGTCTTGTGGAATATTGTTTTTTTTTTCTAATTAAATACTTTTTATCAATATTTAGTTTATAACCTTTTTTGAAAACTATTGATTGCTAATTGATGAATCGGTTTACAACTAAGTAGTCTTTATGAATATTTAGTATATAACCTTATGTTTGGATCTGTGTTTTTGGGGTGCTCTCCGCCTAGGCTTTGTATTTGTGTCGGCAGATACCTGGGGTATATTTACAGCTCTTGAGGATTAACTCTTAGCAGGTAAATTTCCTGCGGCCCCCTTGTTTCTACGGGCATTGAACCGCCATATTCGCTCATAGTATCTAACCGTTGTGAAGTTTATTTTTTGGATTTAGGGCTTAATATACATATGTAGACTAAATCATAGCAAGAAGTAATCCTCCGTCGTCGGTTCTTAACTATGTAGACTCGCTAATGTTATCCAATCTTAGATACATCGTATTTAAAATCCACAGCAAAAACACGACATTTCATCAGAATCCCCTGCTGAATAAAACTTATATAGAATAATATGCAAAATAAAGCCTATCTAGTGGATAAAAATAGAGGAAAAAAGCCGTTCGTGGTGGTAGAAAATCTTAAAAGTATTTCGCTCAGAAATCTCCGAAATATTGTCACTAATTTTACGTATCCTGTTTTATAGCCAAATAGATTTATATTCTATAATCAATAAGAAAAACCTACTAACAATAAAAAACTATGGGTAACAGATGAGAATAGGGAATACCAAGAATAATTCTAAAGAACGAAATCAACACCAGTACTGTAATCTAGATATTCATACGGCATCTTCGAATTCTAACAAACAAAATATTGATTCTAATTATACGTATCCTGTTTTATTGACAAGTACATTTGACTACTATAAGCAATTAAAACACTAGGGAATATGCCAAAGAACTCGGAGTAGGAGCCTCGACAGTTTCAAGACATTTGAAGGAAATCGACAAATCCAAAACTGACATTTCATACGGTACAGCCTGATATATTTTTAACAATGAATTGTTTTTCTTATTTTAATTAATCTGTTTTATTGTCAAATACATTATCCAACTTTAAGCAATTAAAAAATAACAAGGAATAAAAACAAACAAAAAGAACCGTTCGAATAAACGAAATCAATTACTTCAAAGTTTAAGTACTTATTTCTCCGATTGACATAGCCTAATCAAAAATTGTTTCAGAATCTTTTTTGTAGAACATTTAGTAAGCTTTCGCATGGTAACCCTCCGTTTACCAATATTCCTAACCGTCTTCGAGATATTAGGGAATGTATACGAAGTTCCCAAAACATTTCATGTCTGTTAACAAAATATTTTATTCTAATCCTTCCTTACCTCCAAACGTAACCAAAATTTTAAAATATTAGTGCTGATGAAACTCAAACATGCAGAAAATGTTTCAACTGAATCCCATAATTTTAAGTATCAAAATCAAAGACAAAAAGAACAGTTCGAATAAGCGAAATCAATTACTTTAAAGTTTTAAGCACTTATTTCTCCGATTAACATCGCCTAATCAAAACTTTCATTAGAACCTTTTTTTGTAGAGCATTTAGTAAGCTTTCTAATGGTATTCTTCCGTTTCCCACATTCTCAACCTTTTTCGAGATATTAAGGAAAGTATACAAAGTTACCAAAACTTTTTTATGTCTGTTAATAAAATATTTTATTCTAACCCTTCCTTACCTCCAAACGCAAACAAAATTTCAACATATTAGTTTTAATGAATGTAGAACATGCAGTAAATGTTTCAACTGAATCCCATGGTTCTAAGTACCCAAACCAAAAACGGCATTCAAAAATTATTTTTTCAGTTTTCTCGAAAACGGTTAAAGCTATCGCCTTGAAAATGGTTCCATTCGTTTTCCTAGCCCAAGAAGCCTATAAAACGAGTACTTACAAGCTTATGAACTCAAAAACGTAAGCGTTACAATTTTTTTGCGCGAATTTCGCCCCAAACGCTATCTTCTAGTGGGCGGATTTTGCTGGTTAACGACAACAAATTGACGACAGATTTTTGTACCAAATTTCATCAAAATCGGACCATCAGGGAAGCCAGAAATGAGCGAACAGACAAATATATATATACCAATTTAAACCACCGTTATTTTCGGTCTCTAGGGGTTCTGAAACGCGAAATTTTCTTGTCGGCACTTCCGGATTGTTTCATTGTATCAACCTTATAAGCGGGGTTCCTCCCTATGGGGGAGGGAGGAACCGCGCTAAAAATGAACATTTCAGTAGGTGACTTTGGTGACACAAGGTAGTAGGTAGTAGGTATTAGTAGGTAGTAGATATTAGTAGGTAGTAGGTATTAGTAGGAAGTCGGTATTAGTAGGTAGTAGGTATTAGTAGGTAGTAGGTAGTAGGTAGTAGGCAGTAGGTATTAGTAGGTAGTAGGTATTAGTAGGTAGTAGGCAGTAGGTATTAGTAGGTAGTAGGTATTAGTAGGTAGTAGGTATTAGTAGGCAGTAGGTATTAGTAGGTATTAGGTATTAGTAGGTATTAGGTATTAGTAGGTAGTAGGTAGTAGGCAGTAGGTATTAGTAAGTAGTAGGTATTAGTAGGTAGTAGGTAGTAGGTAGTAGGTATTAGTAGGCAGTAGGTATTAGTAGGCAGTAGGTATTAGTAGGTAGTAGGTAGTAGGTAGTAGGTGGTAGGTAGTAGGTAGTAGGTAGTAGGTGGTAGGTGGTAGGTAGTAGGTAGTAGGTAGTAGGTAGTAGGTGGTAGATGGTAGGTAGTAGGTAGTAGGTAGTAGGTAGTAGGTAGTAGGTGGTAGGTAGTAGGTAGTAGGTAGTAGGTAGTAGGTGGTAGGTGGTAGGTAGTAGGTAGTAGGTAGTAGGTAGTAGGTAGTAGGTAGTAGGTAGTAGGTAGTAGGTAGTAGGCAGTAGGTATTAGTAGGTAGTAGGTATTAGTAGGTAGTAGGCAGTAGGTATTAGTAGGCAGTAGGTATTAGTAGGCAGTAGGTATTAGTAGGTAGTAGGTATTAGTAGGCAGTTGGTATTAGTAGGTAGTAGGTATTAGTAGGTAGTAGGTGGTAGGTAGTTGGTAGTAGGTAGTAGGTAGTAGGTAGTAGGTAGTGGGTGGTAGGTAGTAGGTAGTAGGTAGTAGGCAGTAGGTAGTAGGTAGTAGGTAGTAGGCAGTAGGTAGTAGGTAGTAGGTGGTAGGTAGTAGGTAGTAGGTGGTAGGTAGTAGGTGGTAGGTAGTAGGTAGTAGGTAGTAGGTGGTAGGTGGTAGGTAGTAGGTAGTAGGTAGTAGGTGGTAGGTGGTAGGTGGTAGGTAGTAGGTAGTAGGTGGTAGGTAGTAGGTAGTAGGTAGTAGGTAGTAGGTAGTAGGTAGTAGGTAGTAGGTAGTAGGTGGTAGGTAGTAGGTAGTAGGTAGTAGGTAGTAGGTGGTAGGTGGTAGGTAGTAGGTAGTAGGTAGTAGGTAGTAGGTGGTAGGTGGTAGGTGGTAGGTAGTAGGTAGTAGGTGGTAGGTAGTAGGTAGTAGGTAGTAGGTAGTAGGTAGTAGGTAGTAGGTAGTAGGTGGTAGGTAGTAGGTAGTAGGTAGTAGGTGGTAGGTGGTAGGTAGTAGGTAGTAGGTAGTAGGTAGTAGGTGGTAGATGGTAGGTAGTAGGTAGTAGGTAGTAGGTAGTAGGTAGTAGGTGGTAGGTAGTAGGTAGTAGGTAGTAGGTAGTAGGTGGTAGGTGGTAGGTAGTAGGTAGTAGGTAGTAGGTAGTAGGTAGTAGGTAGTAGGTGGTAGGTGGTAGGTAGTAGGTAGTAGGTAGTAGGTGGTAGGTGGTAGGTGGTAGGTAGTAGGTAGTAGGTAGTAGGTGGTAGGTGGTAGGTGGTAGGTAGTAGGTAGTAGGTGGTAGGTAGTAGGTAGTAGGTAGTAGGTAGTAGGTAGTAGGTAGTAGGTAGTAGGTGGTAGGTAGTAGGTAGTAGGTAGTAGGTAGTAGGCAGTAGGTAGTAGGTAGTAGGTGGTAGGTAGTAGGTAGTAGGTGGTAGGTAGTAGGTAGTAGGCGGTAGGTAGTAGGTGGTAGGTAGTAGGTGGTAGGTGGTAGGTAGTAGGTAGTAGGTAGTAGGCAGTAGGTAGTAGGTAGTAGGTGGTAGGTAGTAGGTAGTAGGTAGTAGGTAGTAGGTAGTAGGTAGTAGGCGGTAGGTAGTAGGTAGTAGGTGGTAGGTAGTAGGTAGTAGGGGGTAGGTAGTAGGTAGTAGGCAGTAGGTAGTAGGTAGTAGGTGGTAGGTGGTAGGTAGTAGGTAGTAGGTGGTAGGTAGTAGGTAGTAGGTAGTAGGTAGTAGGCAGTAGGTAGTAGGTAGTAGGTGGTAGGTGGTAGGTAGTAGGCAGTAGGTAGTAGGTAGTAGGTAGTAGGTAGTAGGTAGTAGGTAGTAGGCAGTAGGTAGTAGGTAGTAGGCAGTAGGTAGTAGGTAGTAGGCAGTAGGTAGTAGGTAGTAGGTAGTAGGTAGTAGGTAGTAGGTAGTAGGTGGTAGGTGGTAGGTAGTAGGTAGTAGGTGGTAGGTAGTAGGTAGTAGGTAGTAGGTAGTAGGTAGTAGGTGGTAGGTAGTAGGTAGTAGGTAGTAGGTAGTAGGTAGTAGGTAGTAGGTAGTAGGTGGTAGGTAGTAGGTAGTAGGTAGTAGGTAGTAGGTAGTAGGTAGTAGGTGGTAGGTAGTAGGTAGTAGGTAGTAGGTAGTAGGTAGTAGGCAGTAGGTAGTAGGTAGTAGGTAGTAGGTGGTAGGTAGTAGGTAGTAGGTGGTAGGTAGTAGGTAGTAGGCGGTAGGTAGTAGGTGGTAGGTAGTAGGTGGTAGGTGGTAGGTAGTAGGTAGTAGGTAGTAGGCAGTAGGTAGTAGGTAGTAGGTGGTAGGTAGTAGGTAGTAGGTAGTAGGTAGTAGGTAGTAGGTAGTAGGCGGTAGGTAGTAGGTAGTAGGTGGTAGGTAGTAGGTAGTAGGGGGTAGGTAGTAGGTAGTAGGCAGTAGGTAGTAGGTAGTAGGTGGTAGGTGGTAGGTAGTAGGTAGTAGGTGGTAGGTAGTAGGTAGTAGGTAGTAGGTAGTAGGCAGTAGGTAGTAGGTAGTAGGTGGTAGGTGGTAGGTAGTAGGCAGTAGGTAGTAGGTAGTAGGTAGTAGGTAGTAGGTAGTAGGTAGTAGGCAGTAGGTAGTAGGTAGTAGGCAGTAGGTAGTAGGTAGTAGGCAGTAGGTAGTAGGTAGTAGGTAGTAGGTAGTAGGTAGTAGGTAGTAGGTGGTAGGTGGTAGGTAGTAGGTAGTAGGTGGTAGGTAGTAGGTAGTAGGTAGTAGGTAGTAGGCAGTAGGTAGTAGGTAGTAGGTAGTAGGTGGTAGGTGGTAGGTAGTAGGTAGTAGGTGGTAGGTAGTAGGTAGTAGGTAGTAGGTAGTAGGCAGTAGGTAGTAGGTAGTAGGTAGTAGGTAGTAGGTAGTAGGTAGCATGTAGTAGGCAGTAGGTAGTAGGTAGTAGGCAGTAGGTAGTAGGTAGTAGGCAGTAGGTAGTAGGTAGTAGGTAGTAGGTAGTAGGTAGTAGGTAGTAGGTAGTAGGTAGTAGGTAGTAGGTAGTAGGTAGTAGGTAGTAGGTAGTAGGTAGTAGGTAGTAGGTAGTAGGTAGTAGGCAGTAGGTAGTAGGTAGTTTGTAGTAGGTAGTAGGTAGTAAGTAGTAGGTAGTAGGTAGTAGGTAGTAGGTAGTAGGTAGTAGGTAGTAGGTAGTAGGCAGTAGGCAGTAGGTAGTAGGTAGTAGGCAGTAGGTAGTAGGTAGTAGGCAGTAGGTAGTAGGTAGTAGGTAGTAGGTAGTAGGTAGTAGGTGGTAGGTAGTAGGTGGTAGGTAGTAGGTAGTAGGTATTAGTAGGCAGTAGGTATTAGTAGGTAGTAGGTATTAGTAGGTAGTAGGTAGTAGGCAGTAGGTATTAGTAGGTAGTAGGTATTAGTAGGTAGTAGGCAGTAGGTATTAGTAGGCAGTAGGTATTAGTAGGCAGTAGGTATTAGTAGGTAGTAGGTATTAGTAGGCAGTTGGTATTAGTAGGTAGTAGGTATTAGTAGGTAGTAGGTGGTAGGTAGTTGGTAGTAGGTAGTAGGTAGTAGGTAGTAGGTAGTGGGTGGTAGGTAGTAGGTAGTAGGTAGTAGGCAGTAGGTAGTAGGTAGTAGGTAGTAGGCAGTAGGTAGTAGGTAGTAGGTGGTAGGTAGTAGGTAGTAGGTGGTAGGTAGTAGGTGGTAGGCAGTAGGTAGTAGGTAGTAGGTGGTAGGTAGTAGGTAGTAGGTAGTAGGTAGTAGGTAGTAGGTAGTAGGCGGTAGGTAGTAGGTAGTAGGTGGTAGGTAGTAGGTAGTAGGGGGTAGGTAGTAGGTAGTAGGCAGTAGGTAGTAGGTAGTAGGTGGTAGGTGGTAGGTAGTAGGTAGTAGGTGGTAGGTAGTAGGTAGTAGGTAGTAGGTAGTAGGCAGTAGGTAGTAGGTAGTAGGTGGTAGGTGGTAGGTAGTAGGCAGTAGGTAGTAGGTAGTAGGTAGTAGGTAGTAGGTAGTAGGTAGTAGGCAGTAGGTAGTAGGTAGTAGGCAGTAGGTAGTAGGTAGTAGGCAGTAGGTAGTAGGTAGTAGGTAGTAGGTAGTAGGTAGTAGGTAGTAGGTGGTAGGTGGTAGGTAGTAGGTAGTAGGTGGTAGGTAGTAGGTAGTAGGTAGTAGGTAGTAGGCAGTAGGTAGTAGGTAGTAGGTAGTAGGTGGTAGGTGGTAGGTAGTAGGTAGTAGGTGGTAGGTAGTAGGTAGTAGGTAGTAGGTAGTAGGCAGTAGGTAGTAGGTAGTAGGTAGTAGGTAGTAGGTAGTAGGTAGCATGTAGTAGGCAGTAGGTAGTAGGTAGTAGGCAGTAGGTAGTAGGTAGTAGGCAGTAGGTAGTAGGTAGTAGGTAGTAGGTAGTAGGTAGTAGGTAGTAGGTAGTAGGTAGTAGGTAGTAGGTAGTAGGTAGTAGGTAGTAGGTAGTAGGTAGTAGGTAGTAGGCAGTAGGTAGTAGGTAGTTTGTAGTAGGTAGTAGGTAGTAAGTAGTAGGTAGTAGGTAGTAGGTAGTAGGTAGTAGGTAGTAGGTAGTAGGCAGTAGGCAGTAGGTAGTAGGTAGTAGGCAGTAGGTAGTAGGTAGTAGGCAGTAGGTAGTAGGTAGTAGGTAGTAGGTAGTAGGTAGTAGGTGGTAGGTAGTAGGTGGTAGGTAGTAGGTAGTAGGTATTAGTAGGCAGTAGGTATTAGTAGGTAGTAGGTATTAGTAGGTAGTAGGTAGTAGGCAGTAGGTATTAGTAGGTAGTAGGTATTAGTAGGTAGTAGGCAGTAGGTATTAGTAGGCAGTAGGTATTAGTAGGCAGTAGGTATTAGTAGGTAGTAGGTATTAGTAGGCAGTTGGTATTAGTAGGTAGTAGGTATTAGTAGGTAGTAGGTGGTAGGTAGTTGGTAGTAGGTAGTAGGTAGTAGGTAGTAGGTAGTGGGTGGTAGGTAGTAGGTAGTAGGTAGTAGGCAGTAGGTAGTAGGTAGTAGGTAGTAGGCAGTAGGTAGTAGGTAGTAGGTGGTAGGTAGTAGGTAGTAGGTGGTAGGTAGTAGGTGGTAGGTAGTAGGTAGTAGGTAGTAGGTGGTAGGTGGTAGGTAGTAGGTAGTAGGTAGTAGGTGGTAGGTGGTAGGTGGTAGGTAGTAGGTAGTAGGTGGTAGGTAGTAGGTAGTAGGTAGTAGGTAGTAGGTAGTAGGTAGTAGGTAGTAGGTGGTAGGTAGTAGGTAGTAGGTAGTAGGTAGTAGGTGGTAGGTGGTAGGTAGTAGGTAGTAGGTAGTAGGTAGTAGGTGGTAGGTGGTAGGTGGTAGGTAGTAGGTAGTAGGTGGTAGGTAGTAGGTAGTAGGTAGTAGGTAGTAGGTAGTAGGTAGTAGGTAGTAGGTGGTAGGTAGTAGGTAGTAGGTAGTAGGTAGTAGGTGGTAGGTAGTAGGTAGTAGGTAGTAGGTGGTAGATGGTAGGTAGTAGGTAGTAGGTAGTAGTTAGTAGGTAGTAGGTGGTAGGTAGTAGGTAGTAGGTAGTAGGTAGTAGGTGGTAGGTGGTAGGTAGTAGGTAGTAGGTAGTAGGTAGTAGGTAGTAGGTAGTAGGTAGTAGGTAGTAGGTGGTAGGTGGTAGGTAGTAGGTAGTAGGTAGTAGGTGGTAGGTGGTAGGTGGTAGGTAGTAGGTAGTAGGTAGTAGGTGGTAGGTGGTAGGTGGTAGGTAGTAGGTAGTAGGTGGTAGGTAGTAGGTAGTAGGTAGTAGGTAGTAGGTAGTAGGTAGTAGGTAGTAGGTGGTAGGTAGTAGGTAGTAGGTAGTAGGTAGTAGGCAGTAGGTAGTAGGTAGTAGGTGGTAGGTAGTAGGTAGTATGAATGAATGAATGAATGAATGAATGAATGAATGAATGAAATGAATGAAAAAAAAACTTTATTCTGGGACTTCGTCCCATAAGAATAAAAATAAGTACAAAATAAACAATAAACAAATTTAATCTAAAAATATAAATATGAATAAAGAAAAACAAAAGTATAAAAGAACAAAACAAAAAAAGCAACTAATACAAATATTATATGTGAAGCCTTAAATAATAAAATGAAATATAAGTAAATATGTACATTCATTGGAATGGGGCAATGATGATACAATGATCAGAGGGGGATGGGAATAAAATTAAAGAGTTTAAATAAACAAATAAATATTAAAAAGTTGAATAAATATTAAAGGAATGGGGGCTATAAAAAGATATAAACTAGGAAAATGCATAAACACGAGAAAAAAACAGCAATATAATTTACAAAGGTAATCAGGTCTTCCTGGTGGTGAAATTTTAAGAAGCGTCTTCCTGGGAGGATAGGAGAAAAGCAAAGAGGCGGGATTTAAAGACAGGTAAGGAAGGAGAGTGTCGAATGGAAAGAGGGATAGAGTTCCAGAAGGAGGAGGCTCGGGAGATGAAGGAACGGTCGAAGAAGGCTGTTTTATGAGTGGGAGGATAGAGATCGGAGGGACGGGAGCGGGTACCACGGGAATGGACAGTCGATTTAAACTGCAGGAGGTTGTAAATATAGGAAGGAGATTTGGAAGAAATGGTTTGGTAAAGGAAGGAACCTAGAAAATATTGTCGTCGAATTGATGGAAATAGCCACTTCAACTCGGAATACCGGTGTGAAATATGGGCATCCGTGGGGGTATCGAGGATAAATCTGAGAAAACTGTTCATTAATCGCTTAAGACGAACCTCAAGCTCCCCAGTGAGCCCTCCATAAACCAGGCAACCATAGTCGAAGTGGGGGAACACTAGAGAAGATACAAGAAGCTGACGTGTAGGAGTAGGGAGGAGGTGACGGGAACGGTTAAATAGTTTAAGGGTGGCTATGGAGCGACGAGTGATTAGGGATAAGTGATTTTTCCAGGATAGGTTTTGATCGAAAACAAGGCCCAGGTTCTTGGCAGTGGAAACATATTGAATAGGACTGGAGTCAATGGTGAAGGAAGGGAGGATAGGAGGGAGAGATTTCAAGAGGGGAGCTGAGCCTATCACTATCGCTTTGGACTTTTCAGCATTCATCAATAATTTGTTGGTCTTGGCCCAAGCTGTGATCCTGTCCAAGTCTTCCTGAATTTTTCTTGTTGCTTCTAATAGCTCAGAGGGGGGGAAGGAAAGGTAGATTTGGGAATCATCGGCATACATGTGGAAGTTGCAAAATAGGATAGAGGATGGGAGATCATTTATGTAGGCTGCAAACAGTGTTGGGGATAGAGAGGATCCCTGTGCGACACCTCGGTCTAGTGTAAGGGAGGAGGATTGGGGTTTGTTTGGAATGGCTACTGATTGGGAGCGGTTAGAAATGAAGGATTGAAACCAGGTCAGAGCACTGTTAGAGAAAGAAAAAGATTGAAGTTTTGAAAGGAGTATGTCATGGTCAATGGTATCGAACGCTTTACTGAAATCTAGGAGTATAAGGATGGAAATTCTTTTGAGATCAATAGCGGATTGGAGGTCGTGCGTAATTTTTAGAAGTGCGGATTGGGTGGAGTAACCTGGACGAAAGCCAGATTGGTGGGAGTTTAAACGGGGTTGTAGAAAGACGGATATTTGGGATTGTACGAGGCGTTCAAGTGGTTTAGAAAGATTGGAAAGGATAGAAATAGGACGGAAGTCGGTGGGAACAATTGGATTGGAAATTTTGTTTAAGGGATGAACAATTGCTTTCTTCCATGATGTGGGAAAGACGGAGTTTTGCAAAGAATAATTGTATATGTGGAGTAGGTGGGGTAGGATAACAGGAAGGGAAAGTTTAATAAGCTCCACGGGTATACTGTCCGAACCTTTGGACTTAGAATGTGATTTCATGACAGCTTTGAGGAGTTCTGAAGGTGATATATCTAAGAAATAAAAATTATCAGAGTTAAAGGTATTAGAAGGAACAAAGGGCGTGGAAGGAGTAGTTGAGGAGGAGACGGCACTGAAATGATTATTCAGCTCGTCGGGTGTAACATGGATGGTGGGAGTGGGTTTAGTCTTTGCGAGGGAAAGGCTACGAAGGGTGTTCCAGAGGGAGCGGGAGTCGGAAGCTGAGGAGAGGGAGGTCTGGTAATACTGGGAACGGCTGCGGCGAAGGGTGGATTGAGTGAGGTTACGGAGTGATTTGAAGGTCTTCAGGTCCTCTGGGTGTCCAGTACGGATTGATCGTCGTCTTGCAGCATTACGTCTTCTCATCATTTCTTTAATTTCGGGAGTGAGCCACGGAGCAGGGGGACGGCGAGCGAGGATTGTCTTTACAGGAGCATGTTTATCAAGGATGGCAAGGAGGTTCGAGGTTAGAAAATCGACTTTGGCATCAATGGAGGGATAGGAATGAATCAGTGACCAATCTACTCCAGATAAGTCAGGCTCAAGGGATTCAAAGGTAAGAGAGTTGAGGTTTCGATAGGAGATGGTTTTAGGGGTAAAAGAGGGCATTTGGATGTTATAGGATATGGAAATAAGATCATGTGCTGAAAGGAATGGAACCGGATACTGGTAGAAGGATAGAAGGTGACTCGGAGAGTCAACAAGGAAGTAGTCGAGAAGGGTATTAGAAGTAGAGGTGTGGTGAGTAGGTGAGAATGGGACTACGTATAGCCCTAGGGAGGAGGTGAGGGATTCAAGGAAACGCTTATCAGGGGAATTAGACAGGAAGTTGATATTTAGGTCCCCGGCTAGGATGGTGTGATCATAGGAAGGGATAAGTTTTAGAAGAAGATCTTCGAAATCGTGCTCGAAAGGCGTGTTGGGAGGACGGTAAACTACTACCACAAGGATACGAGAGGATGAAGAGGATACTTCTGCAAAAAGATACTCGATGCGAGGATGGCCCAGAGAGGGTGAAATGTGAAGGATACGGGAGCGGAGACTACCGTGCACGTATAGAGCGACCCCGCCACCAACACGGTCTTCTCTATCGTGACGGAGGAGGGCGTGGTTAGGAAGAGAGACAGCAGAGGAAGGGATATAGGGTTTGAGCCAGGATTCGGAAATAGCAATAAGGTGATAGGATGTGTCATGGAAGTGGATGGAGAACTCTGTAAAGTGGGCGAAAAGGGACTGGGCGTTAACATGACAAGCTGTAAGAATATTACAGCTTGTAGTAGGTGGTAGGTAGTAGGTAGTAGGCGGTAGGTAGTAGGTGGTAGGTAGTAGGTGGTAGGTGGTAGGTAGTAGGTAGTAGGTAGTAGGCAGTAGGTAGTAGGTAGTAGGTGGTAGGTAGTAGGTAGTAGGTAGTAGGTAGTAGGTAGTAGGTAGTAGGCGGTAGGTAGTAGGTAGTAGGTGGTAGGTAGTAGGTAGTAGGGGGTAGGTAGTAGGTAGTAGGCAGTAGGTAGTAGGTAGTAGGTGGTAGGTGGTAGGTAGTAGGTAGTAGGTGGTAGGTAGTAGGTAGTAGGTAGTAGGTAGTAGGCAGTAGGTAGTAGGTAGTAGGTGGTAGGTGGTAGGTAGTAGGCAGTAGGTAGTAGGTAGTAGGTAGTAGGTAGTAGGTAGTAGGTAGTAGGCAGTAGGTAGTAGGTAGTAGGCAGTAGGTAGTAGGTAGTAGGCAGTAGGTAGTAGGTAGTAGGTAGTAGGTAGTAGGTAGTAGGTAGTAGGTGGTAGGTGGTAGGTAGTAGGTAGTAGGTGGTAGGTAGTAGGTAGTAGGTAGTAGGTAGTAGGTAGTAGGTAGTAGGTGGTAGGTAGTAGGTAGTAGGTAGTAGGTAGTAGGTAGTAGGTAGTAGGTAGTAGGTGGTAGGTAGTAGGTAGTAGGTAGTAGGTAGTAGGTAGTAGGTAGTAGGTGGTAGGTAGTAGGTAGTAGGTAGTAGGTAGTAGGCAGTAGGTAGTAGGTAGTAGGTGGTAGGTAGTAGGTAGTAGGTGGTAGGTAGTAGGTAGTAGGCGGTAGGTAGTAGGTGGTAGGTAGTAGGTGGTAGGTGGTAGGTAGTAGGTAGTAGGTAGTAGGCAGTAGGTAGTAGGTAGTAGGTGGTAGGTAGTAGGTAGTAGGTAGTTTGTAGTAGGTAGTAGGTAGTAAGTAGTAGGTAGTAGGTAGTAGGTAGTAGGTAGTAGGTAGTAGGTAGTTTGTAGTAGGTAGTAGGTAGTAAGTAGTAGGTAGTAGGTAGTAGGTAGTAGGTAGTAGGTAGTAGGCAGTAGGCAGTAGGTAGTAGGTAGTAGGCAGTAGGCAGTAGGTAGTAGGCAGTAGGTAGTAGGTAGTAGGTAGTAGGTAGTAGGTAGTAGGTGGTAGGTAGTAGGTGGTAGGTAGTAGGTAGTAGGTAGTAGGTAGTAGGTAGTAGGTAGTAGGTAGTAGGTAGTAGGTAGTAGGTAGTAGGTAGTAGGTAGTAGGTAGTAGGTAGTAGGTAGTAGGTAGTAGGTAGTAGGTAGTAGGTAGTAGGTATTAGGTAGTAGGTAGTAGGTAGTAGGTGGTAGGTGGTAGGTAGTAGGTAGTAGGTAGTAGGTAGTAGGTAGTAGGTAGTAGGCAGTAGGTAGTAGGTAGTAGGTGGTAGGTAGTAGGTAGTAGGTAGTAGGTAGTAGGTAGTAGGTAGTAGGTAGTAGGTAGTAGGTATTAGGCAGTAGGTAGTAGGTAGTAGGTGGTAGGTAGTAGGTAGTAGGTGGTAGGTGGTAGGTAGTAGGTAGTAGGTAGTAGGTAGTAGGTAGTAGGTAGTAGGTAGTAGGTGGTAGGTGGTAGGTAGTAGGTGGTAGGTAGTAGGTAGTAGGTAGTAGGTAGTAGGTAGTAGGTAGTAGGTGGTAGGTGGTAGGTAGTAGGTGGTAGGTAGTAGGTAGTAGGTAGTAGGTAGTAGGTAGTAGGTAGTAGGTAGTAGGTAGTAGGTAGTAGGTAGTAGGTAGTAGGTGGTAGGTGGTAGGTAGTAGGTAGTAGGTAGTAGGTGGTAGGTAGTAGGTAGTAGGTAGTAGGTAGTAGGTAGTAGGTATTAGGCAGTAGGTAGTAGGTAGTAGGTGGTAGGTAGTAGGTAGTAGGTAGTAGGTAGTAGGTAGTAGGCAGTAGGTAGTAGGTAGTAGGTAGTAGGTAGTAGGCAGTAGGTAGTAGGATAGTTTATTACGGAGATACAACAACTCAAGAGAGCTACTTTTGATATTTGGCTGTGTTTTCTTGTAGATAATAATACTGAAGAATATCGGAGTAAACATAGAATACTACGGGTTAGATACGTGTAGCATCCGTCTGCAACGGAGGAACTGCGTCATCTTCATGTATATGGGGGGGGGCTGAAAACATTTAGGGGGGATGGAATACTAACAATATACAACATGGAATAGTTAGCAAACTAAAACACTATTACACACAAAAAAACTATTTTTTCTGAACTAAGTGATCTTATTTAATTTATTTTTAAGGTTTTTTCAGACGATTAAATTAAAACTTGGGGTGGCTGAGGCTTTTAGGCTGAGGTTGTTACAACTTATTTTAGTTTTGGTAATCAGAAATGATTGATTTATTTCAGAATTGTTCTTAACGTTTCTTATTCGTCGAAGCGAAGATATTGAAATTTTGGTTGGGTTTTGAGTTTAGGCACTACTAGAAACCAAATATTTTATTGATAGACATAAAATGTTGTGGGACCTTTTTATATTTTCTTAATTTCTCGGAAACGGTTAGGAAATCCTGGTAAGTGTAAGGTAACCATTCGAAAGCTCACTAAATTCTCCACAAAAACTGGTTCTAAATTGATTTTCGTTGGAACGATGCCATTCCGGTAAATAAGTGTTAAAAACTGTCAGTTTCGTTCTTTTGATCGGGTTTGTTTCGTTTCGCGGTGGTCTTTGTTTTTAATTTGCTGCGTTATTAATATTAAACAACACTAAAATTATTAGTTTTGTAAAACAAGGTAATCATCATGGGGCGCTCTCTGAAGGATGTCACTGAAGCATTTCTCGCTCTGGTTGGCCCTGCGAGGAAACTTGGCCTTGAAGTGAATGCAGAAAAGACTAGGTACCTGGTTAAAGAGGAGGATCCTAGGCCGGGAGAAGTTCTACAGATGGGGCAATATAGCTTCTCGAAAGTGGCCGAATTCACCTATCTCAGGTCGCTTGTGACAAGTCAGAATAAACCAGATATGGAAATAAAGCAAAGGATATTAGTAGCCAACCGGTGCTATTTCAGTGTACGGAAACAGTTTCTAGCCATGCCCTATCCAGAAAGACTAAGCTCCACTTGTACAAAACTCTAATAAGGCCAGTCCTTCTGTATGGCTCTGCGTCTTGGACAACCTCTCAATCCTGTGAGCACGATCTCATGGTGTTTCAGAGAAAGATTCTGAGGAGGCTTTATGGAGGCAGACAAGTAGCTGGACAATGGAGGCGTCGAACTAACCAAGAGCTGTATGGACTGTTCGGGGAGCCAGACATAGTCCAGTTAATGAAAATAAGTAGACTAAGATGGGCTGGACACGTAGCAAGAATGGTCGAGGGGGACATTCCGAAGAAACTCCTCACTGAACCTCTCTACGGGAGCCGAAGAAGAGGAAGACCAAGATTGAGATGGTATGACCGTGTGGCAGAGGATGCTAGGTCTATCTTGGGGGTCAGAAATTGAATGGCTTCAGCACAGGATTGAGACAGTTGGAGGAAGCTGTTGGAAGGGGCCCGGGCACCGTGGGGGCTCGGGCTGATCCTCGCTGATTGGAAAAAAGTGACCTTTGCAGCACCGATTGTCGGTTTTTTTTCTCATTTTGCTCAAAACTAAAGAAGAAAATAATTTTAGAATGCCCAAAGTCCTATAGTAAAGTACTAGAATTTTCAGTCTGGCTGTGAGAAGTGGCGGCCCGTGATCTGGTCCCGGGCCCGCTCTGAGATGTGGCAGCCCGTGATCTGGTCCCGGGCCCGGCTCTGAGATGTGGCGGCCCGTGATCTGGTCCCGGGCCCGGCTCTGAGATGTGGCGGCCCGTGATCTGGTCCCGGGCCCGGCTCTGAGATGTGGCGGCCCGTGATCTGGTCCCGGGCCCGGCTCTGAGAAGTGGGGGCCCGTGATCTGGTCCTGGGCCCGGCTCTGAGTAGTGGCGGCCCGTGATCTGGTCCCGGGCCCGGCTCTGAGAAGTGGGGGCCCGTGATCTGGTCCCGGGCCGGCCCTGAGATGTGGTGGCCCGTGATCTGGTCCCGGGCCCGGCACTGAGAAGTGGCGGTCCGTGATCTGGTCCCGGGCCCGGCACTGAGAAGTGGGGGCCCGTGATCTGGTCCCGGGCCCGGCACTGAGATGTGGCGGCCCGTGATCTGGTCCCGGGCCCGGCACTGAGATGTGGCGGCCCGTGATCTGGTCCCGGGCCCGGCACTGAGATGTGGCGGCCCGTGATCTGGTCCCGGGCCCGGCACTGAGATGTGGCGGCCCGTGATCTGGTCCCGGGCCCGACACTGAGATGTGGCGGCCCGTGATCTGGTCCCGGGCCCGGCACTGAGATGTGGCGGCCCGTGATCTGGTCCCGGGCCCGGCACTGAGATGTGGCGGCCCGTGATCTGGTCCCGGGCCCGGCACTGAGATTCGGGGGCCCGTGATCTGGTCCCGGGCCCGGCACTGAGATGTGGCGGCCCGTGATCTGGTCCCGGGCCCGGCACTGAGATGTGGGGGCCCGTGATCTGGTCCCGGGCCCGGCACTGAGATGTGGTGGCCCTGGACAATGGTGTAGTTACCTGGTATTCAGGATTAAGAAATGATAAGATAATGCAGAGGAAGTTTTTCCACGATGAAAAACATTTCTTCATAGAAGGTCTATGAGAGTTGATACTTTGAAAAAGCATCTTGTTGTTGCTTGTAAGAAGGGAAAGTAAGAGTAAGTACACTAATTCTCTGATAAATTGATAATAAAGAAATGAATGAGTATTTAAAATACATATTTTCATTAATAATGAGTGAGATTCCTCTTTGCCTTCACTCCTAATAAATGCCTATTTTAATTACAGGACTGCCTATTTTCCGTATTTCAAGTGCCTTTTTGCCTGCCCATTTCAACCAAAAATAAATCCCTAACTTCCGGGTACTATTCATGAGAAATCAACACTGTTTCTCTTCTGAGTTTTGGAAATGCCCCTAGATATAATGACCGCGCTAAGATGATGCAGTTCCTGCTATTCTGTGAACTAGTCCGTCATCCCTTGTAGACCAACAAGTCTAGGAGTTGTTCGATATTCCAATAAATCATGCACAGGTCAGAGAAACCTTCGTTCTTGGGCTCAGCATTCACAAATAAATAAAAGATCAGACCCCCCCCCCTTATTAGGACCTTGGAAGGGAAAGACCCCCCCCCCCCCTTGTTTTTAATATTCAATTTGCAGTTTTTTTTTTTGTTTAATTGTTTGTTTGTATTTGAGGAAATAGTTATTAAACCTGAGAGAGATAATTACAATTTGCTTAGAGATTATTATCGGATTACTTCCGTTGAAAAGGCGTGACGACAATTAGTACGCCCAGTCCAGCTGTTTAAATAGGACTCGCGGAATATTTACATGTGCCACCATTTTGGGAACGACCATTTTTAAATTTTTATCAAATTTCGAATATAATAAACATTATAATTTAAATTTCAACGTCAATTATTATTACCTAACTACGAATTTTAGGACGGGTTATCTACAGGTTACCAGCCTTTTTTAGCCAGGATAGTGCTGATGCCTTTTCTTTTTTCTAAAGAAAAGCCACCACCCCTATTAGGAATCGAACCCAAGACCTTTGGCTCGAAGTGTTAAATGCTCATGCCTTAAACCTCACGGCCACCGGGCCTCCAATCTAAGATACGAGATAGTTTTAGAAATCATACATAACTATTGAATGATGTTGTATCCGTGAATATCTACAACGGAGTGTTGAGGTCAGCCTAGATTTTCCTCTTTCGTCATTCCTAAAGCAAAACAAAGCAGAAGGCAAGGTTGTTGTTTGTCCTGGCGTTCTTAAACAACAAGAGATGTTCGAGCTAATAACTTGACCAGTCGATGAACCGGGAAAAATATTTTGTAATTGAAACGCTCGCATTGTAATCAGTTTGGGGTAAAAATAAATTCCATTCTATGCCCCGGATGTAAAGGACACATGTAAATTATTGTATTAATTGACTTAACAAAATGTTCCTATTGTGGAGTTTTCTATCCATATAATGGCAATAGAGCACTATATCCTAGAGCACTATATCCTAGGGCACTATATCCTAGGGCACTATATCCTAGGGCACTATATCCTAGAGCACTATATCCTAGAGCACTATATCCTAGAGCACTATGTCCTAGAGCACTATATCCTAGAGCACTATATCCTAGAGCACTATATCCTAGATCACTATATCCTAGGGCACTATATCCTAGGGCACTATATCCTAGATCACTATATCCTAGGGCACTATATCCTAGAGCACTATATCCTAGAGCACTATATCCTAGAGCACTATATCCTAGAGCACTATGTCCTAGAGCACTATGTCCTAGAGCACTATGTCCTAGAGCACTATATCCTAGGGCACTATATCCTAGAGCACTATATCCTAGGGCACTATGTCCTAGGGCACTATGTCCTAGAGCACTATATCCTAGGGCACTATGTCCTGTTCCCATAAACAATGAAAATAAGACAGTGAAAAATAAAATCATGTCCATTTTCATTAGAGGTAGAAGACACCATGTGGAGGACTTGGTTTTGTTTCACTATTATCAATACTTACAATTACCTATTAATACTTACAATTATCTATTAATGCCAATAACAATGTGAAACATTTTCATGAAACTGTTTCTATAAGTAACAAAGAAACAAATTTTAATAATTCAAACTTTGAACTTCAAAGGTATGGAAAATTACATCTCCTGAACAATTATAAATATGTGACATTGTGTCCTTCACCTGCGGGGTACAGAATATGTGACATTGTGTCCTTCACCTGCGGGGTACAGAATATGTGACATTGTGTCCTTCACCTGCGGGGTACAGAATATGTGACATTGTGTCCTTCACCTGCGGGGTACAGAATATGTGACATTGTGTCCTTCACCTGCGGGGTACAGAATATGTGACATTGTGTCCTTCACCTGCGGGGTACAGAATATGTGACATTGTGTCCTTCACCTGCGGGGTACAGAATATGTGACATTGTGTCCTTCACCTGCGGGGTACAGAATTAAACCGTTGCATTTAATATAATTTCGTTAATTTTCCTGTTCTAAAGATAAAATGTTTGCCGCAAGAATCGCAGAAAGGCTAAAACTCGCCGACCTTTGATAATCAGCCAATACATTAACTCACTTCACACCCGCCGATAGCCTTGCCGACGAACCATTAACCTAACAATAGATATGCAGAAATCCATACCACTTTAGTCATTTGGTGTCAATCCTTCCCTCGGTGTGGAGTTCCGAGTTGGTCTGGTTATTACTGAAGGCTATCCGACACTACCAGAAGGTCGCCGATCGAAGCGGTCACCCATCCAGCACAACAACTAGACACTAGTTCTTGTTGTGGGTGGAGATCGATTGTGGCGCATGTGGTTTCCACTGTTTGGTCATCAGCAACAGGTGTGCTCTTGGCCCAGAGACCTTGGACGGCTTGTCGGTGTTGTTTTCTTTCTAGCGGCGCTCTAAGGTCGCTAGGGCTTACTCTGTGTGTGTATATATATATATATATATATATATATATATATATTATAAATTATATCATTTATAGGTGTTACCCGGTGTGCCATGCTACACCTACTTTCTGCCTATGACTCTACCCGTAGATAGCTCTTATCAAAGAAAGGCCAGCGCTCCTTAGTTAGACAGTGACAGTTGATATAAAATTGAAATAAACTGCATTACATGATTATATAATGATGTAAAGTCATCAATGAGTTGGAGTTATTCTAATTATCAACAACATAAACAAATAAATACGAGACATTATTCAAAATGGCAGGATTTGTTGTTCGGGGCAGAGCACGACAGTTGGTTCTGAATTTCAACCCCATCTCACCCCGAATATGCTCCCTGCGCATCAAAGGAAGGTTTTTTAACTACTCCCTGATTAACTGTCACGCACCAACGGAAGTAGCATCTGAGGAGGATAAGGATACCTTCTACGAGAACCTAGGGGATGCTTTCGGGAGCTGCCCGGCAAACGATATAAAGATTGTCCTGGGGGATCTCAATGCCCAGGTTGGCCGTGAGTCTGCATATCGCCCAACGATCGGAGCCTACAGCCTACATGAATCATCAAACGACAATGGGCAACGACTTATAAACTTTGCCGCTGCACACGGTTTGGTCATCGGTAGCACTATGTTCCCAGGAAAGAAGATACATCGAGCCACATGGAGAACACCAAATGGGATGACAAGTAACCAGATTGATCACTTCCTTATAGGCTCTCACCATAGATCAGACTTGATTGGAGTGAGATCTTATAGAGGAGCGAACGTGGACTCAGACCATTACATGAGCATTGCCAGGATTAGGTCTCGAATATCCACAAAAAGAATGACTGCTGGTTTGGTTCCTCGAAGGTATGATGTCTCGAAACTGAAGGATGTAGACCAATGTAAAGCATACCAGGAATGCCTAGACGCTAAGCTCACAGAGGTATTACAAGGCAGAGGTGAGGCTACAGATGACCATTGGGCTGGAATAGCCGAGGCAGTGAAGCAAGCAGCACAGGAGACTTTAGGTTACCAAGGAAAAGAAATAAGAGCCCCATGGTTTGATGATGAATGTCAAGCAGTCACGACCATAAAAAACGAGGCGTACAAGAGAGTAATACAGCACAATACTAGACGTGCTCGGGAGGAATACCGGGCCAAGCGGAGAAGAGAAAAGAGAACTCACCGTAGGAAGAAGCGACTATGGGAAAATAAAAAGATGGAGGACATTGAATCTCACCGGAGAGTGCATGAGAGCCGCCTGTTCTTTCAGAAAGTTAATGAAGGGAGAGCCGTCTTCAAACCAAGAGTTACAAGCTGTAAGGATGAAGATGGGAACCTCCTCACAAACAAGCATGAGATTCTGGATAGGTGGAGGAGTTACTTTAGCAAGTCCCTTAACAAGGAAGACACACAAGATACTATAGTGGAAATAGAAGCTGAAGACATGCTAAATGATGTTGAGCCACCCGATGATGAGGAAGCAATAAATAAGTTAAAGAACAACAAAGCACCGGGCCTGGATGGAATTCAGGCAGAGCTTCTGCGCTATGGTGGAACAGGGCTACTAAAGGAACTCCACAACCTCAACATGTCCATCTGGGAGAGTGAAGAAATGCCCGAAGAATGGAATCGAGGCGTAATCTATCCTCTCCATAAAAAGGGAGATCAGAAGGATTGCGCGAATTATCGTGGAATAGTCCTTCTTTCCTGCGCGTATAAAGTCCTCTCAAATGTCCTCTACGAAAGGCTTGTTCCACACGCTGAGAGAGAGATTGGCAAATACCAGGCGGGATTTAGAAGAGGTAAGTCCACTACGGATCAGATCTTCTCCCTGAGGATGATGCTTGAGAAATGCAAAGAACACAAGATAGTCACGCATCATCTCTTTCTGGACTTCAAATCAGCATATGACAGCGTCTCAAGGCCAGCACTCTATCAAGCTCTCGATGAGATGAATATCCCCGGAAAACTGATCAGCTTGGTGAGGATGACAATGAAAAATTCAAGCTGCACTGTACGAGTGGGAACTGACCTGTCTGACTCATTTAATACTAATAGTGGGGTCAGACAAGGAGATGCCCTAGCATGTCTGGTATTCAGCTAGGCGTCACCCTCTTTAACAGCACGGTCCAGCTCTTAGGATACGCGGATGACTTCGACATTGTGGCCAGGTCGGAGTGGTCCCTGAAAGAGGCATTCCTCACTCTTGAGACAGAAGCTAAGCTTCTTGGACTAGTTGTCAATGAAGAGAAGACAAAGTACTTAAGAGTTGGAGGCATTGAAGCAGGCCCCAGAAAGTTTGAAGTTGGACCGTATAAGTTTGAGAGGGTGAACAGCTTTGTATACCTGGGGACTGAAGTGAACGCAATGAATGACATCACCCAGGAGATCAACAGAAGAATTGCGGCGGCAAACCGATGCTTCTTTGGGCTCTCCAGACACTTCAGAAGCCGATACCTCTCTGGCGGGACCAAGATCAATCTGTATAAAATGTTGGTTCGGCCAGTTCTAACTTATGGGTCGGAAGCTTGGGCCACAACTAAAGCAGATGACTCAAGAATCTTGTCTTTTGAAAGAGCTATATTAAGAAGGATCTTTGGTCCCGTTAGAGATGGGGAGGCATGGAGGAGACGGAAGAATGCGGAGTTGTGCCGGTTTTATGGTGATGCAGATGCCGCAAAATTCATCAAGATAGGTAGGCTTCGCTGGGCTGGCCATGTTCTAAGAATGGGGGATGGCGAACTAACTAAAAAGATGTTGACCGACAGGATGTTTGGAAAACGGAGAGTTGGCAGGCCAAATGTGAGATGGGAAGATGCCGTCAACTCAGATGCACGAGACCTGCTTGGAGCTCGGAATTGGAAAGCTGCTGCACAGGACCGAGCCACCTGGCGGAGGCTTTTAGAGGCGGCCCAGACTCGGTGACGGGTTGTTGCGCCGGATATGATGATGATGATGATTCAAAATTGCCATCAGAATCTGATCCTGATCTAACCTTTTGACCAAATTTTGAAAGTCGACTACTTTGACCTACCTATGTGCCAAGTATGATCAAAATCCGTCAAACGGTGTAGATTTGTATAATGAACAAACAGACATAATAAATACATAAATATATAAATAATACATTTTGTAATTAGCTTACCCCCGTGTCTCCTCGGATAAGCAATATGACTAGACTACTAGGACGTACTGGAGCTGGAAAAGGGGACGAGAGAACTGCAGACACTCTAGGGGCTTGTGGGGAGAAGATAACCACCGTTATCACTCCTTTGTGTTGCTTAAAGCAGATCGCGGGACCACATCCTCTTCAACCCTCCTGCTGGGGAATAGGGATGGTTGGGAGTGGATAGTGACTAGATTAGGGTTTAGGGATAATTTGTGATGAAAATTTGCAAATCGGATGGGGATAAGGTCTTGTATTAGAGGAATGTTGAGGTCTTTATGAAGATTCTTATTGGTTATGTAAAAAGGAGCATTGGCTATAGTTCGGAGGACTTTAGATTGGAAGGTTTGGAAGCGTCTGATGTTCGATGGTTCTGCAGTTCCCCATAGCTCTATTCCTTATGTCCAAATGGGTTTTATAGTTGTGTTGTAGGTTATGAGTTTGTTTTCGAGCGAGAGAGGTGAGTTTTTTTTCAGTAATCTGTAAAGCTGTCCAAAGCGTCTGTCCAGTTCTAGTCTTTTCAGTCTGACGTGGTCTTTCCAAGTGAGTCTAGAGTCTAAATAAAAGCCAAGGTAACGGTTTGTTACCTTGACGGGAACAAGGGGTTGGTTATTATAGGATACTGGGGGACAGGATTGGCGAAGGAGTGTGAATGTTATGAACTGGCTTTTGCTTTCATTCACCTTGATGGGAACAAGGGGATGGTTATTATAGGATACTGGGGGACAGGATTGGCGAAGGAGTGTGAACGTTATGAACTGGCTTTTGCTTTCATTCACCTTGACGGGAACAAGGGGTTGGTTATTGTAGGAAACTGGGGGACAAGAAAGGCGAAGGAGTGTGAATGTTATGAACTGGCTTTTACTTTCATTCACCTTAATGGGAACAAGGTAGCCCTGTTCGGTTTTATGAAGTTGGTGCTGATGGTGTCAAAGGAACCGATGGTTGCGGCCATGACGTTCCTGACCGAGGTGCTGGCATGTCTCGACAACACGGATGCGCAGAGTCTGGTGATGGAGCTATGGAGCTGTCTACAGAGCACGGACGAGATGGATGGTGGGGCCTGTTCAAACAACAGGCCTCGCTTGATTTCCTCACTGTCCCAACGCATCGAAGACTGCTCCATTCAATCCTGCCCGTCGTCGATCTACATGAAGGCACGAACAGCATTCGTGACAACCTTGAGTGCCTTCAACAAGCGTCGGGCGGAGGACTCATCGTCATCAGCCTCCATTACCAGCGTGGAAGGGACCATCTCCACATCTTACACGACTGCGCATACCCCAACTCCACCTGCCGTTGCCTCTGGTTCCAAAGACTACGAGGAGCTGCCGGCATTTCCGCAAGGGGATTCAGTGGAGCAGGACAAACAGGAGCCCGTCGACTTCACCGCTCTTTTCGCATCAGGGAATTCGGGGTTGACCGATATGGAGCTCTCCTCGCATATATCTGTGTATGGCCGAGGTACCTCGTCTACTACAGAGGTAATGGGACGGAGAGGTACCTATCTTCTCCAACAGTCGCTTTATCCGACAAAGGAGGTGATCGGTCTGCCCCAAGAGCAATGGTGGAGGCGGCGAGCAATGAAAGTTCAATTTGTGATGGAGGACGGGACCGACATGATGCTGATGTCGAGGGTACAGGGCATCATAAAATCCATGCAGGACTTGTTGAACCGAGACCGAAGAAAAAAGGTCTCACGGAGACAAACGTCCTTTCATGGCTCTTATGCCACCTGATTACTCCCATCTCGCTTGCTTATCGGTCCCGTGTCTGGTTGGAAGGAGAATACGGTCTGTACACTGATTCACATCCTGTTTTACAACAATCACTTGAGTTGTATAGACAGCGCCTATCTCGCATGTCATTTATAGAATTGTGTAATATTCATAGGAATGATTCCGTTATGAAATTATATAGTTCGATAGATGGCAATGTGCTGGAGGAGTATTACGATGAAGGCACGTCTATATCGCTTTTGCGTGAGTTCCTAGAATTTCAGTCTACACACAATGCAATAACGCTTGAATCCTTTCTGACTAGTATATATTGTTTACTAGCTAAGAAATCAGGCAAGCGTCTTTGCATTGAATTCTACGGACCTCCTGATTGTGGTAAAACATGGTTTTGTTCCCTACTGTCCGAGGTTATGATCAACTTCGGAATAATAGGTAACTTTAATAAGTATTCACAATTCCCTTTCGAAGATTGTATCGACCGTAATCTTCTTCTAATGGAAGAACCTTCAGTAGAACCTGCGTCATTCGAAACATTTAAATTATTGTTCTCGGGTGCAAACATGTCTGCTAACATTAAATATAAAACGCATAGACCGGTGACAAAAACACCGACTCTTATTGCTACTAACAGACGTGTTTTCCCTCAGAACAAGGAATTTGAGGTTCGAATGACCAGTTACAATTTCAAACCTTATGACTTTAGCAATCACATGCTAAAAATCCTTCCAATAGCCTTTGTTCGGCTATTGGAGGAATATAATATTATAGATAAAGGGATTTAATAAAAATACATTTTATAGTAATACTGTCTTTATTTTGTACATGACACCATTCCTTGATAGTGTTCCACATTATACATACCGTGGACACTGTAATCTCTATCATATACAGCTCTGACATGTTCAACAATGGCGGCTCTGTTATATAAAGAGTTAATATTAGAATTTAATACAATCTCAGTTTCTATATAATATAATGCTGATGCATTTACAAAGGAAGCATCTACATCACTTGGAGCATTGGATTGTACAGGTAACACACCTATATGGACTTGAGGTTGAGACATTGTATGAAACGGCCGTTGCGGGGTTGTCTTATAATAGCCCTGTTCAATCGGTACCTTATAAGCAATCTCTTTCTCCCATGATAATGACCAGTGCACAGAAGAACCTTTTAAAGGTGCTTTAGCGTCTAGTAATCCACCATCGGCTGCTACATTAACATTATACATGGAATATATATTACCATGCCATTGATGGTCTTTATTCACTACGGCATCAGTGCTAGACACGTTTTTCTTTACCTTTAAGGGAGCAAACTTTGGTTTATATTTATAATTTAAACATGGTACGTCCTTATGATCAAGAACATTAAACACATTTGTATGTGACGTTAGGTCTACATGACCTGTGTCGAGTTTCAAGGAATCATTATCCTTATCCTTAGGCATAAAGATGCCCGTATAAAAAGGTAAGGACCTTATTGTCCACAAACTAGTAGGAAATTCTTTATTAAAATCAGCACTAGCTGTTGTAGTACCCCACATTCGGTCTACGATTTTATCTACGTCATCTTTTTCTATTACACTATAAGTAGGATTCATAGGCGACGTTGCATTAGGTCTAGCGCGTCTATGCCTTAGGAGGTATTTATGATTCAAACCAACGTTTGCTCCCTTAAAGGTAAAGAAAAACGTGTCTAGCACTGATGCCGTAGTGAATAAAGACCATCAATGGCATGGTAATATATATTCCATGTATAATGTTAATGTAGCAGCCGATGGTGGATTACTAGACGCTAAAGCACCTTTAAAAGGTTCTTCTGTGCACTGGTCATTATCATGGGAGAAAGAGAATGCTTATAAGGTACCGATTGAACAGGGCTATTATAAGACAACCCCGCAACGGCCGTTTCATACAATGTCTCAACCTCAAGTCCATATAGGTGAATGTTATGAACTGGCTTTACCATTCATTCACCTTGACGGGAACAAGAGGTTGGTTATTATAGGATACTAGGGGACAGGATTGGCGAAGGAGTGTGAATGTTATAAACTGGCTTTTGCTTTCATATACCTTGACGGGAACAAGGGGATGGTTATTATAGGATACTGGGGGACAGGATTGGCGAAGGAGTGTGAATATTATGAACTGGCTTTTGCATTCATATACCTTGATGGGAACAAGGGGTTGGTTATTATAGGATACTGGGGGACAGGATTGGCGAAGGAGTGTGAATGTTATGAACTGGCTTTTGCTTTCATTCACCTTGATGGGAACAAGGGGATGGTTATTATAGGATACTGGAGGACAGGAAAGGCGAAGGAGTGTGAATGTTATGAACTGGCTTTTGCTTTCATTCACCTTGATGGGAACAAGGGGATGGTTATTATAGGATACTGGGGGACAGGAAAGGCGAAGGAGTGTGAATGTTATGAACTGGCTTTTGCTTTCATTCACCTTGACGGGAACAAGGGGTAGGTTATTATAGGATACTGGGGGAAAGGAAAGGCGAAGGAGTGTGAATGTTATGAACTGGCTTTTGCTTTCATTCACCTTGATGGGAACAAGGGGATGGTTATTATATGATACTGGGGGAAAGGATTGGCGAGGGAGTGTGAACGTTATGAACTGGCTTTTGCTTTCATTCACCTTGATAGGAACAAGGGGTTGGTTATTATAGGATACTGGTGGACAGGAAAGGCGAAGGAGTGTCAATGTTATGAACTGGCTTTTGCTTGGCGAAGGAGTGTGAATGTTATGAACTGGCTTTCACCTTGATGGGAACAAGGGGATGGTTATTATAGGATACTGGGGGACAGGATTGGCGAAGGAGTGTGAATGTTATGAACTGGCTTTTGCTTTCATTCACCTTGACGGGAACAAGGGGATGGTTATTATATGATACTGGGGGACAGGATTGGCGAAGGAGTGTGAATGTTATGAACTAGCTTTTGCTTTCATTCACCTTCACGGGAACAAGGGGTTGGTTATTATAGGATACTGGGGGACAGGATTGGCGAAGGAGTGTGAATGTTATGAACTGGCTTTTGCTTGCATGCACCTTGATGGGAACAAGGGGATGGTTATTATAGGATACTGGGGGACAGGATTGACGAAGAAGTGTGAATATTATGAACTGGCTTTTGCTTTCATTCACCTTGATGGGAACAAGGGGAGAGTTATTATAGGATACTGGGAGACAGGATTGGCGAAGGAGTTTGAATGTTATGAACTGGCTTTTGCTTTCATTCGCCTTGATGGGAACAAGGGGATGGTTATTATAGGATACTGGGGGACAGGATTGGCGAAGGAGTGTGAATGTTATGTACTGGCTTTTGCTTTCATTCACCTTGACGGGAACAAGGGGTTGGTTATTATAGGATACTAGGGGACAGGAAAGGCAAAGGAGTGTGAATGTTATGAACTGGCTTTCGCTTGCATTCACCTTGATGGGAACAAGGGGTTGGTTATTATAGGATACTGGGGGACAGGGAAGGCGAAGGAGTGTGAATGTTATGAACTGGCTTTTGCTTTCATTCACCTTGATGGGAACAAGGGGTTGGTTATTATAGGATACTGGGGGACAAGAAAGGCGAAGGAGTGTGAATGTTATGAACTGGCTTTTGCTTTCATTCACCTTGATGGGAACAAGGGGATGGTTATTATAGGATACTGGGGGGACAGGATTGGCGAAGGAGTGTGAATGTTATGAACTGGCTTTTGCTTTCATTCACCTTGATGGGAACAAGGGGATGGTTATTATAGGATACTGGGGGACAGGATTGGCGAAGGAGTGTGAATGTTATCAACTGGCTTTTGCTTTCATTCACCTTGACGGGAACAAGGGGTTGGTTATTATAGGATACTGGGGGACAGGATTGGCGAAGGAGTGTGAATGTTATGAACTGGCTTTTGCTTTCATTCACCTTGATGGGAACAAGGGGTTGGTTATTATAGGATACTGGGGGACAGGATTGGCGAAGGAGTGTGAATGTTATGAACTGGCTTTTGCTTTCATTCACCTTGATGGGAACAAGGGGTTGGTTATTATAGGATACTGGGGGACAAGAAAGGCGAAGGAGTGTGAATGTTATGAACTGGCTTTTGCTTTCATTCACCTTGATGGGAACAAGGGGATGGTTATTATAGGATACTGGGGGACAGGATTGGCGAAGGAGTGTGAATGTTATGAACTGGCTTTTGCTTTCATTCACCTTGATGGGAACAAGGGGTTGGTTATTATAGGATACTGGGGGACAGGAAAGGCGAAGGAGTGTGAATGTTATGAACTGGCTTTTGCTTTCATTCACCTTGACGGGAACAAGGGGTTGGTTATTATAGGATACTGGGGGACAGGAAAGGCGAAGGAGTGTCAATGTTATGAACTGGCTTTTGCTTTCATTCACCTTGATGGGAACAAGGGGATGGTTATTATAGGATACTGGGGGACAGGATTGGCGAAGGAGTGTGAATGTTATGAACTGGCTTTTGCTTTCATTCACCTTGATGGGAACAAGGGGTTGGTTATTATAGGATACTGGGGGACAGGATTGGCGAAGGAGTGTGAATGTTATGAACTGGCTTTTGCTTTCATTCTCCTTGATGGGAACAAGGGGATGGTTATTATAGGATACTGGGGGACAGGAAAGGCGAAGGAGTGTGAATGTTATGAACTGGCTTTTGCTTTCATTCACCTTGACGGGAACAAGGGGGTGGTTATTATAGGATACTGGGGGACAGGATTGGCGAAGGAGTGTGAAAGTTATGAACTGGCTTCCGCTTTCATTCACCTTGACGGGAAGAAGGGGATGGTTATTATAGGATACTGGGGGACAGGAAAGGCGAAGGAGTGTGAATGTTATGAACTGGCTTTTGCTTTCATTCACCTTGATGGGAACAAGGGGATGGTTATTATAGGATACTGGGGGACAGGATTGGCGAAGGAGTTTGAATGTTATGAACTGGCTTTTGCTTTCATTCACCTTGACGGGAACAAGGGGTTGGTTATTATAGGATACTGGGGGACAGGAAAGGCGAAGGAGTGTGAATGTTATGAACTGGCTTTTGCTTTCATTCACCTTGATGGGAACTAGGGGATGGTTATTAAAGGATACTGGGGGACAGGATTGGCGAAGGAGTGTGAAGGTTATGAACTGGCTTTTGCTTTCATTTACCTTGATGGGAACAAGGGGATGGTTATTATAGGATACTGGGGGACAGGAAAGGCGAAGGAGTGTGTATGTTATGAACTGGCTTTTGCTTTCATTCACCTTGACGGGAACAAGGGGTTGGTTATTATAGGATACTGGGGGACAGGATTGGCGAAGGAGTGTGAAAGTTATGAACTGGCTTTCGCTTTCATTCACCTTGACGGGAAGAAGGGGATGGTTATTATAGGATACTGGGGGACAGGAAAGGCGAAGGAGTGTGAATGTTATGAACTGGCTTTTGCTTTCATTCACCTAGATGGGAACAAGGGGATGGTTATTATAGGATACTGGGGGACAGGAAAGGCGAAGGAGTGTGAATGTTATGAACTGGCTTTCGCTTTCATTCACCTTGATGGGAACAAGGGGATGGTTATTATAGGATACTGGGGGACAGGAAAGGCGAAGGAGTGTGAATGTTATGAACTGGCTTTTGCTTTCATTCACCTAGATGGGAACAAGGGGATGGTTATTATAGGATACTGGGAGACAGGATTGGCGAAGGAGTTTGAATGTTATGAACTGGCTTTTGCTTTCATTCACCTTGATTGGAACAAGGGGATCGTTATTATAGGATACTGGGGGACAGGAAAGGCGAAGGAGTGTGAATGTTATGAACTGGCTTTTGCTTTCATTCACCTAGATGGGAACAAGGGGATGGTTATTATAGGATACTGGGGGACAGGATTGGCGAAGGAGTGTAATGTTATGAACTGGCTTTTGCTTTCATTCACCTTGACGGGAACAAGGGGTTGGTTATTATAGGATACTGGGGGACAGGATTGGCGAAGGAGTGTGAATGTTATGAACTGGCTTTTGCTTTCATTCACCTTAATGGGAACAAGGGGTTGGTTATTATAGGATACTGGGGGACAGGATTGGCGAAGGAGTGTGAATGTTATGAACTGGCTTTTGCTTTCATTCACCTTAATGGGAACAAGGGGTTGGTTATTATAGTATTCTGGGGGACAGGATTGGCGAAGGAGTGTGAATGTTATGAACTGGCTTTTGCTTTCATTCACCTTAATGGGAACAAGGGGTTGGTTATTATAGGATACTGGGGGACAGGATTGGCGAAGGAGTGTGAATGTTATGAACTGGCTTTTGCTTTCATTCACCTTAATGGGAACAAGGGGTTGGTTATTATAGGATACTGGGGGACAGGAAAGGCGAAGGAGTGTGAATGTTATGAACTGGCTTTTGCTTTCATTCACCTTGATGGGAACAAGGGGATGGTTATTATAGGATACTGGGGGACAGGAAAGGCGAAGGAGTGTGAATGTTATGAACTGGCTTTTGCTTTCATTCACCTTAATGGGAACAAGGGGTTGGTTATTATAGGATACTGGGGGACAGGAAAGGCGAAGGAGTGTGAATGTTATGAACTGGCTTTTGCTTTCATTCACCTTGACGGGAACAAGGGGCTGGTTATTATAGGATACTGGGGGACAGGAAAGGCGAAGGAGTGTGAATGTTATGAACTGGCTTTTGCTTTCATTCACCTTGATGGGAACAAGGGGATGGTTATTATAGGATACTGGGGGACAGGAAAGGCGAAGGAGTGTGAATGTTATGAACTGGCTTTTGCTTTCATGCACCTTGATGGGAACAAGGGGTTGGTTATTATAGGATACTGGGGGACAGGATTAATTTTGGACCATTGATCTATTTCCATTAAATGCCTCTGGAGATTATATGAAGCAACGTTCGGATCGGGATGCGAAGAAAGAACTGCTGCATCGTCGGCGTATGTGGCTAAGAGAGTATTAGGATGAAGAGGAATATCAGCTGTGTATATGGTATAGAGGAATATCAGCTGTGTATATGGTGTAGAGGAATATCAGCTGTGTATATGGTGTAGAGGAATATCAGCTGTGTATTAGGATGAACAGGAATATCAGCTGTGTATTAGGATGAACAGGAATATCAGCTGTGTATATTGTGTAGAGGAATATCAGCTGTGTATATTGTGTAGAAGAATATCAGCTATGTATATGGTGTAGAGGAATATCAGCTGTGTATATGGTGTATAGGAATATCAGCTGTGTATTAGGATGAACAGGAATATCAGCTGTGTATTAGGATGAACAGGAATATCAGCTGTGTATATTGTGTAGAGGAATATCAGCTGTGTATATTGTGTAGAGGAATATCAGCTATGTATATGGTGTAGAGGAATATCAGCTATATATTAGGATGGAGAGGAATATGAGCTGTGTATTAGCATGGACAGGAATATCAGCTGTGTATATGGTGTAGAGGAATATCATCTGTGTATATTATGTAGAGGAATATCAGCTATGTATATGGTGTAGAGGAATATCAGCTATGTATTAGGATGGAGAGGAATATGAGCTGTGTATTAGTATGGACAGGAATATCAGCTGTGTATATGGTGTAGAGGAATATCACTTGTTTATATGGTGTAGAGGAATATCAGCTGTGTATTAGGATGGACAGGAATGTCAGCTGTGTATATGGTATAGAGGAATATCAGCTGTGTATATGGTGTAGAGGAATATCAGCTATGTATATGGTGTAGAGGAATATCAGCTGTGTATTAGGATGGAGATGAATATGAGCTGTGTATTAGGATGGAGAGGAATATCAGCTGTGTATATGGTATAGAGGAATATCAGCTGTGTATATGGTGTAGAGGAATATCAGCTATGTATATGGTGTAGAGGAATATCAGCTGTGTATTAGGATGGAGAGGAATATGAGCTGTGTATTAGGATGGAGAGGAATATCAGCTGTGTATATAGTGTTGAGGAATATCAGCTGTGTATATGGTGTAGAGGAATATCAGCTGTGTACATGGTGTAGAGGAATATCAGCTGTGCATTAGGAGGGAGAGGAATATCAGCTGTGTATATGGTGTAGAGGACAGGTCCTAAGAGACTACCCTGCGCAACTCCCGCTTCCACTGGCTGGTAGTCTGAGTATTCTTGCCCTTGCCGGACTCTAAAAAACCTGTTGGTCAGGTAGGAACGGAGGATCAGGAAAAGTGTACTAGGAAGGAGTGTCTTGAGTTTATAAAGTAAGCCAGTGTGCCAGACCCGGTCAAAAGCTTGCCTCGCATCGAGGATGACACTCGGACAGTTCTCTGGAATATGTGATCCACAACACCAAGACCTTGCTGTACTGTGGAATGGAGAGGAACAAAACCAAACTAATGGGAAGGAAGTATGGACTGGTTATTGACATCTTTAAGGTGGTTGAGCTTAACTTTTTCCATTTGAAGCTTTCCAAATTAGGGATAAGAACGGAACCGCGCTAAGATGATGCAGTTCCTGTGAGTCGGACTATTTTATTTTAAGAAGAGGCTACCAGCCCTAGTGAGGATCGAGCCCACAACCAGAGACTAGGGGTGCTCACGTCTCAGCTGCACCACCCCTAAAGCGAACACATATTCTGTCATGTATTTATTTATTTAAAGTTTAACGTCCAGTACTATTAACTGAGAATTTTGGAAAGGTTTATCTGTAGGTTACCACCCTTTTCTAGCCAGGACAGGGCTGATGCCTGTTCTTTTTTCTAAAGAAAACCCCATAGTCTAACCCACGACCTTTGGCAGTGTTAAGTGCTCATCCCTTAACACTCACGGTCATTGAGCCTCCATTCTGCATTTTACTAAAGTGCATAATTTATTAGTCGGATTTTGATAAGAAACCATGTGACTAGTGATAAGCTAGTATTAGTAAACAATGTGATTATATTATTGGTTACTTCGATAGTTGATAGAATCCAAGATGGTTTCGGAAGTGGAACAGCGTCGTCACGGACATCAGCCGAAGAAGAAGTGTTTCTTCCGAGATGTTCTCTTGGATAACGTCGTGTGTCAAGACTTGCAAAGTGCAGATCGGGAAGTGAAGTTCCATCAGCCGAAGCCAGTACTCAACTTCAGGACTGACTTCATAAATAGGCCAATCGAAGAACCGGGAATTCCACGGCCGGAAGGAATCGTGCCACAAATTAATATCAAACTTCAGGACAAAAGTAAGTTTATTTTTAAAGTAGATATTACTTGTTTGATATGTTTAAATGAGTCAGTTGACTTGTGAAATATTAAACATAAGGTGTGCAGTATTAATTACCATCCCCCCCCAAAAAAAACTAACCATGAAAAAAAAGGCCAAGTTCCAGGCCCCTCCCAAAAACAGTTTGCCTATGAAAGTTATGATTATTTAAAACAAAACAAAGTTAGCTGCCCAAATATCTTGGGTTGCTAAACACACAGCGTAGGTACTTATCAAGCTTGGGTTGCTAAACACACAGCGTACTTATCAAGCTTGGGTTGCTAAACACACAGCGTAGGTACTTATCAAGCTTGGGTTGCTAAACACACAGCGTACTTATCAAGCTTGGGTTGCTAAACACACAGCGTAGGTACTTATCAAGCTTGGGTTGCTAAACACACAGCGTAGGTACTTATCAAGCTTGGGTTGCTAAACACACAGCGTACTTATCAAGCTTGGGTTGCTAAACACACAGCGTAGGTACTTATCAAGCTTGGGTTGCTAAACACACAGCGTACTTATCAAGCTTGGGTTGCTAAACACACAGCGTAGGTACTTATCAAGCTTGGGTTGCTAAACACACAGCGTAGGTACTTATCAAGCTTGGGTTGCTAAACACACAGCGTAGGTACTTATCAAGCTTGGGTTGCTAAACACACAGCGTACTTATCAAGCTTGGGTTGCTAAACACACAGCGTAGGTACTTATCAAGCTTGGGTTGCTAAACACACAGCGTACTTATCAAGCTTGGGTTGCTAAACACACAGCGTAGGTACTTATCAAGCTTGGGTTGCTAAACACACAGCGTACTTATCAAGCTTGGGTTGCTAAACACACAGCGTAGGTACTTATCAAGCTTGGGTTGCTAAACACACAGCGTAGGTACTTATCAAGCTTGGGTTGCTAAACACACAGCGTACTTATCAAGCTTGGGTTGCTAAACACACAGCGTAGGTACTTATCAAGCTTGGGTTGCTAAACACACAGCGTACTTATCAAGCTTGGGTTGCTAAACACACAGCGTAGGTACTTATCAAGCTTGGGTTGCTAAACACACAGCGTAGGTACTTATCAAGCTTGGGTTGCTAAACACACAGCGTACTTATCAAGCTTGGGTTGCTAAACACACAGCGTAGGTACTTATCAAGCTTGGGTTGCTAAACACACAGCGTACTTATCAAGCTTGGGTTGCTAAACACACAGCGTAGGTACTTATCAAGCTTGGGTTGCTAAACACACAGCGTAGGTACTTATCAAGCTTGGGTTGCTAAACACACAGCGTAGGTACTTATCAAGCTTGGGTTGCTAAACACACAGCGTAGGTACTTATCAAGCTTGGGTTGCTAAACACACAGCGTACTTATCAAGCTTGGGTTGCTAAACACACAGCGTAGGTACTTATCAAGCTTGGGTTGCTAAACACACAGCGTACTTATCAAGCTTGGGTTGCTAAACACACAGCGTAGGTACTTATCAAGCTTGGGTTGCTAAACACACAGCGTAGGTACTTATCAAGCTTGGGTTGCTAAACACACAGCGTACTTATCAAGCTTTCGAAAATTCATTTCAATTGGTTAAAAGGATGTTTATTTCGTTTAAAATTAATCCAGATAAAATAAATGTTGACGATGAATTTAATAAAAAAATAATTTTTGAACGATTTTTTTTTTTTTTATTTTGTTGTACTTTTGTAGTTCTGGACGTAAATTTTGTGAAATGAATTTGGAAAGATTGATGAAGCAGCTGTTCAGGTCCCATATATGTGGTAGTTGAGTATCCTTGTGGAATCTATCAAGATTGATTCCACAAGGATACAGTTCGTTAGGTTCCACGCCTAGTTCTTGTAGGAAGTCACAGGTTAATCTTGGCATCGTACCACTCGCTCCGAACCATAGGCCTTGAACGAGGTATTCCCGTCTTCCGAATGTGTCCTGAAATTTTTCTTGGTAGAATTCGATGCACTTGGATTAGATGTCCGTTTTTAGCACTTTCCTCCGAAGGAAAGTAGCTATTGAGGTTGCACTCATGACGGATGTTTTCAAAAATTTCTTCAAATCTATATCGATCCTACCTAGTAGACACCGAAAATTACCCCCGTTAAAATTTATATATATATATATATATATATATATATATATATATATATATATATGTGTGTGTGTGTGTGTGTATTAACACGATAGCGGCCAGAGTTTTTGGTTTTTCTTCACGGAACGTGGTATATAGCGTTCAATTAGCAAACGATTGAACGAGTTCGTTAACCACCAAAATCGGTCCCCCGGACCCAAAACACTATTTTGACCTACCAGCCGAAGTTATTGTTATAATTCACCGTACTCGGTATTCGTTATGTTGATCTAAAGAGAGAAATACTTTGTGAAAATAAACTAAATCGGTTCATTAGAAGGGGGGGGAGGTTTACTCCGGACCCACATTACCAATTTGCCACTACCAGCCGTGATTTTTGTTACATTTCAACGAAACTCGATATTCGTGGTGCTAATCAACATAGAAAAATGGGTTGTAAAAATAAACTAAATCGGTTTATTTGGAGGGGGGGTTTACTACGGACCTAAAGTACTTATATACTCATACTGGTCGTAATTTCTGCAGTATTGTAACGAAACGCGGTATGCATCGTGGGCATCTCATGAGAAAGAAGTGTTGTAAAAATGAAGGAAATCGGTCTATTGGAAAGGAGGGTTTACTTTAAACTATGTTTCATTAGAATTAACCAGCCAGACGTAGGTTCCCAAAGCCGCCACGAGGAGCGCTATCTCCGACTAGGGGGACTGTATTCTGTTCCTGCGTCAAATCAAAAGACGGAAAATGAAGTTTTTGTGTATTTATTAAGTAGAACAGTATCATGTATTAACATAACTCTGGAAGCAAATTATTTACAAAATTAATAATGGAACAGTTCTCATAAGAAATGTAAATGGGTGGGACTATTCACGTTTTTATTTTATTTATGAAGGTTATTTACGGCAAATTATTCAGTAATGTAGTCTACACTACAAAAATTCTGAGGAAAGTGCTTAGTTATGCAGCTCCTGCGTCACGGACTTTTTCTTTATTGACTTCTTCCGCCTGCAGGGGATCGTATGGCTCATACCTTATCGTTGGGCCAATAATGTAAGCCTTCTTCGATTTTTCTTCAAATTCAATAATATCCGCAAATCTTGACGACATCATCGACATCATCGACTTCTTCGAGACATTTAAACTTTATTTCTTGGAGGGGTGATATGATTTTATGTTATGATGTCGTCTGGTAACTAGGAGCATTTTATGCTCTATGTTATGATGTCGTCTGGTAACTAGGAGCATTTTATTTGGACACTTACCAAGTACATGTGCAGGTGTTTCGGTCTCTACCGCATCGGCGAAAGAGGGGTCCAATGTTTAATGCTCCTGAAACACCAGCACATGTGCAGGTGTTTCGGTCTCTACCGCATCGGCGAAAGAGGGGTCCAATGTTTAATGCTCCTGAAACACCAGCACATGTGCAGGGGTTTTAGTCACTACCGCATCGGCGACAGAGGGGTCCAATGTTTAATGCTCCTGAAACACCAGCACATGTGCAGGGATTCTAGTCTCTCTACCGCATCGTCGACAGAGGGGTCCAATGTTTAATGCTCCGGAAACACCAGCACATGTGCAGGCGTTTTAGTCTCTCTACCGCATCGGCGACAGAGGGGTCCAATGTTTAATGCTCCTGAAACACCAGCACATGTGCAGGCGTTTTAGTCTCTCTACCGCATCGGCGACAGAGGGGTCCAATGTTTAATGCTCCTGAAACACCAGCACATGTGCAGGTGTTTTAGTCTCTCTACCGCATCGGCGACAGAGGGGTCCAATGTTTAATGCTCCTGAAACACCAGAACATGTGCAGGGGTTTTAGTCTCTCTACCGCATCGGCGACAGAGGGGTCCAATATTTAATGCTCCTGAAACACCAGCACATGTGCAGGTGTTTTAGTCTCTCTACCGCATCGGCAACAGAGGGGTCCAATGTTTAATGCTCCTGAAACACCAGCACATGAGCAGGGGTTTTAGTCTCTCTACCGCATCGGCGACAGAGGGGTCCAATGTTTAATGCTCCTGAAACACCAGCACATGAGCAGGGGTTTTAGTCTCTCTACCGCATCGGCGACAGAGGGGCCCAATGTTTAATGCTCCTGAAACACCAGCACATGTGCAGGGGTTTTAGTCTCTCTACCGCATCGGCGACAGAGGGGCCCAATATTTAATGCTCCTGAAACACCAGCACATGTGCAGGGGTTTTAGTCTCTCTACCGCATCGGCGACAGAGGGGCCCAATGTTTAATGCTCCTGAAACACCAGCACATGTGCAGGGGTTTTAGTCTCTCTACCGCATCGGCGACAGAGGGGCCCAATATTTAATGCTCCTGAAACACCAGCACATGTGCAGGCGTTTTAGTCTCTCTACCGCATCGGCGACAGAGGGGTCCAATGTTTAATGCTCCTGAAACACCAGCACATGTGCAGGTGTTTTAGTCTCTCTACCGCATCGGCGACAGAGGGGTCCAATGTTTAATGCTCCTGAAACACCAGAACATGTGCAGGGGTTTTAGTCTCTCTACCGCATCGGCGACAGAGGGGTCCAATATTTAATGCTCCTGAAACACCAGCACATGTGCAGGTGTTTTAGTCTCTCTACCGCATCGGCAACAGAGGGGTCCAATGTTTAATGCTCCTGAAACACCAGCACATGAGCAGGGGTTTTAGTCTCTCTACCGCATCGGCGACAGAGGGGTCCAATGTTTAATGCTCCTGAAACACCAGCACATGAGCAGGGGTTTTAGTCTCTCTACCGCATCGGCGACAGAGGGGCCCAATGTTTAATGCTCCTGAAACACCAGCACATGTGCAGGGGTTTTAGTCTCTCTACCGCATCGGCGACAGAGGGGCCCAATATTTAATGCTCCTGAAACACCAGCACATGTGCAGGGGTTTTAGTCTCTCTACCGCATCGGCGACAGAGGGGCCCAATGTTTAATGCTCCTGAAACACCAGCACATGTGCAGGGGTTTTAGTCTCTCTACCGCATCGGCGACAGAGGGGCCCAATATTTAATGCTCCTGAAACACCATGAACACCTCGTAATGTCGCATAATTGGTATATAACATTTAAGCATTTGTCCATTCGGAGCAGGATAAAATAGACTTATCATAAATAAATTTGTTTCCTTTTGGACAATCTTTAAAATGTTGGACTCCAATCCCTTACCATTTTGATTGTGACCATTCTTCAAACGATTTTTCAAGTAAGGTGCGCCTTATGTTTCTAATATTATGGTCTTCAGCAAGCTTTCCTTCGATGGACCAATGTTGAAGCGGTGCTTCCCAAAGACACCGTAATGACCCTAGGCCTCGCTACCGTCGTGGTGCGTATAACATTGCGCTGCAAGTATTGGCAGGCAGACCTAACATGGCCTTTACACTCCGCCTTATTATTGTATCGACACCATCCCGAAATGATGGGTTCATTTTGATAAGTGGTGCTGTTTGAAGAGGATAAATTAATGATGGGAACAGGTACTGGTTAATAACGTTCAATTTTTGGTCAGCTCTTAGTAAATTTGATGTAGTTAACTTGTTCAAATTATCGTTTCCCTAACGCAAAGCCTTCTCGTTAATAACCAATTCACTAGAGAAATTGCATCCTAGATACTTAACGCAAAGCCTTCTCGTTAATAACCAATTCACTAGAGAAATTGCATCCTAGATATTTAACGCAAAGCCTTCTCGTTAATAATCAATTCACTAGAGAAATTGCATCCTAGATATTTAACGCAAAGCCTTCTCGTTAATAACCAATTCACTAGAGAAATTGCAACCTAGATATTTAACGCAAAGCCTTCTCGTTAATAACCAATCCACTAGAGAAATTGCATCCTAGATATTTAACGCAAAGCCTTCTCGTTAATAACCAATCCACTAGAGAAATTGCATCCTAGATATTTAACGCAAAGCCTTCTCGTTAATAACCAATTCACTAGAGAATTTGCATCCTAGATATTTAACGCAAAGCCTTCTCGTTAATAATCAATTCACTAGAGAAATTGCATCCTAGATATTTAACGCAAAGCCTTCTCGTTAATAATCAATTCACTAGAGAAATTGCATCCTAGATATTTAACGCAAAGCCTTCTCGTTAATAATCAATTCACTAGAGAAATTGCATCCTAGATATTTAACGCAAAGCTTTCTCGTTAATAACCAATCCACTAGAGAAATTGCATCCTAGATATTAAACGCAAAGCCTTCTCGTTAATAACCAATTCACTAGAGAAATTGCATCCTATATATTTAACGCAAAGCCTTCTCGTTAATAATCAATTCACTAGAGAAATTGCATCCTAGATATTTAACGCAAAGCCTTCTCGTTAATAACCAATTCACTAGAGAAATTGCATCCTAGATATTTAACGCAAAGCCTTCTCGTTAATAACCAATTCACTAGAGAAATTGCATCCTAGATATTTAACGCAAAGCCTTCTCGTTAATAACCAATTCACTAGAGAAATTGCATCCTAGATATTTAACGCAAAGCCTTCTCGTGAATAATCAATTCACTAGAGAAATTGCATCCTAGATATTTAACGCAAAGCCTTCTCGTTAATAATCAATTCACTAGAGAAATTGCATTCTAGATATTTAACGCAAAGCCTTCTCGTTAATAACCAATTCACTAGAGAAATTGCATCCTAGATATTTAACGCAAAGCCTTCTCGTTAATAACCAATTCACTAGAGAAATTGCAACCTAGATATTTAAGGCAAAGCCTTCTCGTTAATAATCAATTCACTAGAGAAATTGCATCCTAGATATTTAACGCAAAGCCTTCTCGTTAATAATCAATCCACTAGAGAAATTGCATCCTAGATATTTAACGCAAAGCCTTCTCGTTAATAACCAATTCACTAGAGAAATTGCATCCTAGATATTTAACGCAAAGCCTTCTCGTTAATAACCAATTCACTAGAGAAATTGCATCCTAGATATTTAACGCAAAGCCTTCTCGTTAATAACCAATTCACTAGAGAAATTGCATCCTAGATATTTAACGCAAAGCGTTCTCGTTAATAACCAATTCACTAGAGAAATTGCATCCTAGATATTTAACGCAAAGCCTTCTCGTTAATAACCAATCCACTAGAGAAATTGCATCCTAGATATTTAACGCAAAGCCTTCTCGTTAATAACCAATCCACTAGAGAAATTGCATCCTAGATATTTAACGCAAAGCCTTCTCGTTACTAACCAATTCACTAGAGAAATTGCAGCCTAGATATTTAACGCAAAGCCTTCTCGTTAATAACCAATTCACTAGAGAAATTGCATCCTAGATATTTAACGCAAAGCCTTCTCGTTAATAACCAATTCACTAGAGAAATTGCATCCTAGATATTTAACGCAAAGCCTTCTCGTTACTAACCAATTCACTAGAGAAATTGCAGCCTAGATATTTAACGCAAAGCCTTCTCGTTAATAACCAATTCACTAGAGAAATTGCATCCTAGATATTTAACGCAAAGCCTTCTCGTTACTAACCAATTCACTAGAGAAATTGCAGCCTAGATATTTAACGCAAAGCCTTCTCGTTAATAACCAATTCACTAGAGAAATTGCATCCTAGATATTTAACGCAAAGCCTTCTCGTTAATAATCAATTCACTAGAGAAATTGCATCCTAGATACTTAACGCAAAGCCTTCTCGTTAATAACCAATTCACTAGAGAAATCGCATCCTTGATACTTAACGCAAAGCCTTGTCGTTAATAACCAATCCACTAGAGAAATTGCATCCTAGATATTTAACGCAAAGCCTTCTCGTTAATAACCAATTCACTAGAGAAATTGCATCCTAGATATTTAACGCAAAGCCTTCTCGTTAATAACCAATTCACTAGAGAAATTGCATACTAGATATTTAACGCAAAGCCTTCTCGTTAATAACCAATTCACTAGAGAAATTGCATCCTAGATATTTAACGCAAAGCCTTCTCGTTAATAACCAATTCACTAGAGAAATTGCATCCTAGATATTTAACGCAAAGCCTTCTCGTTAATAACCAATTCACTAGAGAAATTGCATCCTAGATATTTAACGCAAAGCCTTCTCGTGAATAATCAATTCACTAGAGAAATTGCATCCTAGATATTTAACGCAAAGCCTTCTCGTTAATAATCAATTCACTAGAGAAATTGCATTCTAGATATTTAACGCAAAGCCTTCTCGTTAATAACCAATTCACTAGAGAAATTGCATCCTAGATATTTAACGCAAAGCCTTCTCGTTAATAACCAATTCACTAGAGAAATTGCATCCTAGATATTTAACGCAAAGCCTTCTCGTTAATAACCAATTCACTAGAGAAATTGCATCCTAGATATTTAACGCAAAGCCTTCTCGTGAATAATCAATTCACTAGAGAAATTGCATCCTAGATATTTAACGCAAAGCCTTCTCGTTAATAACCAATTCACTAGAGAAATTGCATCCTAGATATTTAACGCAAAGCCTACTCGTTAATAACCAATTCACTAGAGAAATTGCATCCTAGATATTTAACGCAAAGCCTTCTCGTTAATAACCAATTCACTAGAGAAATTGCAACCTAGATATTTAAGGCAAAGCCTTCTCGTTAATAATCAATTCACTAGAGAAATTGCATCCTAGATATTTAACGCAAAGCCTTCTCGTTAATAATCAATCCACTAGAGAAATTGCATCCTAGATATTTAACGCAAAGCCTTCTCGTTAATAACCAATTCACTAGAGAAATTGCATCCTAGATATTTAACGCAAAGCCTTCTCGTTAATAACCAATTCACTAGAGAAATTGCATCCTAGATATTTAACGCAAAGCCTTCTCGTGAATAATCAATTCACTAGAGAAATTGCATCCTAGATATTTAACGCAAAGCCTTCTCGTTAATAACCAATCAACTAGAGAAATTGCATCCTAGATATTTAACGCAAAGCCTTCTCGTTAATAACAAATCAACTAGAGAAATTGCAGCCTAGATATTTAACGCAAAGCCTTCTCGTTAATAATCAATTCACTAGAGAAATTGCATCCCAGATATTTAACGCAAAGCCTTCTCGTTAATAACCAATTCACTAGAGAAATTGCATCCTAGATATTTAACGCAAAGCCTTCTCGTTAATAATCAATTCACTAGAAAAATTGCATCCTAGATATTTAACGCAAAGCCTTCTCGTTAATAACCAATTCACTAGAGAAATTGCATCCTAGATATTTAACGCAAAGCCTTCTCGTTAATAACCAATTCACTAGAGAAATTGCATCCTAGATATTTAACGCAAAGCCTTCTCGTTAATAACCAATTCACTAGAGAAATTGCATCCTAGATATTTAACGCAAAGCCTTCTCGTTAATAACCAATTCACTAGAGAAATTGCATCCTAGATATTTAACGCAAAGCCTTCTCGTTAATAATCAATTCACTAGAGAAATTGCATCCTAGATATTTAACGCAAAGCCTTCTCGTTAATAACCAATTCACTAGAGAAATTGCATCCTAGATATTTAACGCAAAGCCTTCTCGTTAATAATCAATTCACTAGAGAAATTGCATCCTAGATATTTAACGCAAAGCCTTCTCGTGAATAATCAATTCACTAGAGAAATTGCATCCTAGATATTTAACGCAAAGCCTTCTCGTTAATAACCAATCCACTAGAGAAATTGCATCCTAGATACTTAACGCAAAGCCTTGTCGTTAATAACCAATTCACTAGAGAAATTGCATCCTAGATATTTAACGCAAAGCCTTCTCGTTAATAACCAATTCACTAGAGAAATTGCATCCTAGATATTTAACGCAAAGCCTTCTCGTTAATAACCAATTCACTAGAGAAATTGCAACCTAGATATTTAAGGCAAAGCCTTCTCGTTAATAATCAATTCACTAGAGAAATTGCATCCTAGATATTTAACGCAAAGCCTTCTCGTTAATAATCAATTCACTAGAGAAATTGCATCCTAGATACTTAACGCAAAGCCTTGTCGTTAATAACCAATTCACTAGAGAAATTGCATCCTAGATATTTAACGCAAAGCCTTCTCGTTAATAACCAATTCACTAGAGAAATTGCATCCTAGATATTTAACGCAAAGCCTTCTCGTTAATAACCAATTCACTAGAGAAATTGCAACCTAGATATTTAAGGCAAAGCCTTCTCGTTAATAACCAATCCACTAGAGAAATTGCATCCTAGATATTTAACGCAAAGCCTTCTCGTTAATAACCAATTCACTAGAGAAATTGCATCCTAGATATTTAACGCAAAGCCTTCTCGTTAATAACCAATTCACTAGAGAAATTGCATCCTAGATATTTATCGCAAAGCCTTCTCGTTAATAACCAATTCACTAGAGAAATTGCATCCTAGATATTTATCGCAAAGCCTTCTCGTTAATAACCAAATCACTAGAGAAATTGCATCCTAGATATTTAACGCAAAGCCTTCTCGTTAATAATCAATTCACTAGAGAAATTGCATCCTAGATATTTAACGCAAAGCTTTCTCGTTAATAACCAATCCACTAGAGAAATTGCATCCTAGATATTAAACGCAAAGCCTTCTCGTTAATAACCAATCCACTAGAGAAATTGCATCCTATATATTTAACGCAAAGCCTTCTCGTTAATAATCAATTCACTAGAGAAATTGCATCCTAGATATTTAACGCAAAGCCTTCTCGTTAATAATCAATTCACTAGAGAAATTGCATCCTAGATATTTAACGCAAAGCCTTCTCGTTAATAACCAATTCACTAGAGAAATTGCATCCTAGATATTTAACGCAAAGCCTTCTCGTTAATAACCAATTCACTAGAGAAATTGCATCCTAGATATTTAACGCAAAGCCTTCTCGTTAATAACCAATTCACTAGAGAAATTGCATCCTAGATATTTAACGCAAAGCCTTCTCGTGAATAATCAATTCACTAGAGAAATTGCATTCTAGATATTTAACGCAAAGCCTTCTCGTTAATAACCAATTCACTAGAGAAATTGCATCCTAGATATTTAACGCAAAGCCTTCTCGTTAATAACCAATTCACTAGAGAAATTGCATCCTAGATATTTAACGCAAAGCCTTCTCGTTAATAACCAATTCACTAGAGAAATTGCAACCTAGATATTTAAGGCAAAGCCTTCTCGTTAATAATCAATTCACTAGAGAAATTGCATCCTAGATATTTAACGCAAAGCCTTCTCGTTAATAATCAATCCACTAGAGAAATTGCATCCTAGATATTTAACGCAAAGCCTTCTCGTTAATAACCAATTCACTAGAGAAATTGCATCCTAGATATTTAACGCAAAGCCTTCTCGTTAATAACCAATTCACTAGAGAAATTGCATCCTAGATATTTAACGCAAAGCCTTCTCGTTAATAACCAATTCACTAGAGAAATTGCATCCTAGATATTTAACGCAAAGCGTTCTCGTTAATAACCAATTCACTAGAGAAATTGCATCCTAGATATTTAACGCAAAGCCTTCTCGTTAATAACCAATCCACTAGAGAAATTGCATCCTAGATATTTAACGCAAAGCCTTCTCGTTAATAACCAATCCACTAGAGAAATTGCATCCTAGATATTTAACGCAAAGCCTTCTCGTTACTAACCAATTCACTAGAGAAATTGCAGCCTAGATATTTAACGCAAAGCCTTCTCGTTAATAACCAATTCACTAGAGAAATTGCATCCTAGATATTTAACGCAAAGCCTTCTCGTTAATAACCAATTCACTAGAGAAATTGCATCCTAGATATTTAACGCAAAGCCTTCTCGTTACTAACCAATTCACTAGAGAAATTGCAGCCTAGATATTTAACGCAAAGCCTTCTCGTTAATAACCAATTCACTAGAGAAATTGCATCCTAGATATTTAACGCAAAGCCTTCTCGTTACTAACCAATTCACTAGAGAAATTGCAGCCTAGATATTTAACGCAAAGCCTTCTCGTTAATAACCAATTCACTAGAGAAATTGCATCCTAGATATTTAACGCAAAGCCTTCTCGTTAATAATCAATTCACTAGAGAAATTGCATCCTAGATACTTAACGCAAAGCCTTCTCGTTAATAACCAATTCACTAGAGAAATCGCATCCTTGATACTTAACGCAAAGCCTTGTCGTTAATAACCAATTCACTAGAGAAATTGCATCCTAGATATTTAACGCAAAGCCTTCTCGTTAATAACCAATTCACTAGAGAAATTGCATCCTAGATATTTAACGCAAAGCCTTCTCGTTAATAACCAATTCACTAGAGAAATTGCATACTAGATATTTAACGCAAAGCCTTCTCGTTAATAACCAATTCACTAGAGAAATTGCATCCTAGATATTTAACGCAAAGCCTTCTCGTTAATAACCAATTCACTAGAGAAATTGCATCCTAGATATTTAACGCAAAGCCTTCTCGTGAATAATCAATTCACTAGAGAAATTGCATCCTAGATATTTAACGCAAAGCCTTCTCGTTAATAATCAATTCACTAGAGAAATTGCATTCTAGATATTTAACGCAAAGCCTTCTCGTTAATAACCAATTCACTAGAGAAATTGCATTCTAGATATTTAACGCAAAGCCTTCTCGTTAATAACCAATTCACTAGAGAAATTGCATCCTAGATATTTAACGCAAAGCCTTCTCGTTAATAACCAATTCACTAGAGAAATTGCATCCTAGATATTTAACGCAAAGCCTTCTCGTTAATAACCAATTCACTAGAGAAATTGCATCCTAGATATTTAACGCAAAGCCTTCTCGTTAATAACCAATTCACTAGAGAAATTGCATCCTAGATATTTAACGCAAAGCCTACTCGTTAATAACCAATTCACTAGAGAAATTGCATCCTAGATATTTAACGCAAAGCCTTCTCGTTAATAACCAATTCACTAGAGAAATTGCAACCTAGATATTTAAGGCAAAGCCTTCTCGTTAATAATCAATTCACTAGAGAAATTGCATCCTAGATATTTAACGCAAAGCCTTCTCGTTAATAATCAATCCACTAGAGAAATTGCATCCTAGATATTTAACGCAAAGCCTTCTCGTTAATAACCAATTCACTAGAGAAATTGCATCCTAGATATTTAACGCAAAGCCTTCTCGTTAATAACCAATTCACTAGAGAAATTGCATCCTAGATATTTAACGCAAAGCCTTCTCGTGAATAATCAATTCACTAGAGAAATTGCATCCTAGATATTTAACGCAAAGCCTTCTCGTTAATAACCAATCAACTAGAGAAATTGCATCCTAGATATTTAACGCAAAGCCTTCTCGTTAATAACCAATTCACTAGAGAAATTGCATCCTAGATATTTAACGCAAAGCCTTCTCGTTAATAACCAATTCACTAGAGAAATTGCATCCTAGATATTTAACGCAAAGCCTTCTCGTTAATAATCAATTCACTAGAGAAATTGCATCCTAGATATTTAACGCAAAGCCTTCTCGTTAATAACCAATTCACTAGAGAAATTGCATCCTAGATATTTAACGCAAAGCCTTCTCGTTAATAATCAATTCACTAGAGAAATTGCATCCTAGATATTTAACGCAAAGCCTTCTCGTGAATAATCAATTCACTAGAGAAATTGCATCCTAGATATTTAACGCAAAGCCTTCTCGTTAATAACCAATCCACTAGAGAAATTGCATCCTAGATATTTAACGCAAAGCCTTCTCGTTAATAACCAATTCACTAGAGAAATTGCATCCTAGATATTTAACGCAAAGCCTTCTCGTTAATAACCAATTCACTAGAGAAATTGCATCCTAGATATTTAACGCAAAGCCTTCTCGTTAATAACCAATTCACTAGAGAAATTGCAACCTAGATATTTAAGGCAAAGCCTTCTCGTTAATAATCAATTCACTAGAGAAATTGCATCCTAGATATTTAACGCAAAGCCTTCTCGTTAATAACCAATTCACTAGAGAAATTGCATCCTAGATATTTAACGCAAAGCCTTCTCGTTAATAACCAATTCACTAGAGAAATTGCATCCTAGATATTTAACGCAAAGCCTTCTCGTTAATAACCAATTCACTAGAGAAATTGCAACCTAGATATTTAAGGCAAAGCCTTCTCGTTAATAATCAATTCACTAGAGAAATTGCATCCTAGATATTTAACGCAAAGCCTTCTCGTTAATAATCAATCCACTAGAGAAATTGCATCCTAGATATTTAAGGCAAAGCCTTCTCGTTAATAATCAATTCACTAGAGAAATTGCATCCTAGATACTTAACGCAAAGCCTTGTCGTTAATAACCAATTCACTAGAGAAATTGCATCCTAGATATTTAACGCAAAGCCTTCTCGTTAATAACCAATTCACTAGAGAAATTGCATCCTAGATATTTAACGCAAAGCCTTCTCGTTAATAACCAATTCACTAGAGAAATTGCAACCTAGATATTTAAGGCAAAGCCTTCTCGTTAATAATCAATTCACTAGAGAAATTGCATCCTAGATATTTAACGCAAAGCCTTCTCGTTAATAATCAATTCACTAGAGAAATTGCATCCTAGATACTTAACGCAAAGCCTTGTCGTTAATAACCAATTCACTAGAGAAATTGCATCCTAGATATTTAACGCAAAGCCTTCTCGTTAATAACCAATTCACTAGAGAAATTGCATCCTAGATATTTAACGCAAAGCCTTCTCGTTAATAACCAATTCACTAGAGAAATTGCAACCTAGATATTTAAGGCAAAGCCTTCTCGTTAATAACCAATCCACTAGAGAAATTGCATCCTAGATATTTAACGCAAAGCCTTCTCGTTAATAACCAATTCACTAGAGAAATTGCATCCTAGATATTTAACGCAAAGCCTTCTCGTTAATAACCAATTCACTAGAGAAATTGCATCCTAGATATTTATCGCAAAGCCTTCTCGTTAATAACCAATTCACTAGAGAAATTGCATCCTAGATATTTATCGCAAAGCCTTCTCGTTAATAACCAATTCACTAGAGAAATTGCATCCTAGATATTTAACGCAAAGCCTTCTCGTTAATAATCAATTCACTAGAGAAATTGCATCCTAGATATTTAACGCAAAGCTTTCTCGTTAATAACCAATCCACTAGAGAAATTGCATCCTAGATATTAAACGCAAAGCCTTCTCGTTAATAACCAATCCACTAGAGAAATTGCATCCTATATATTTAACGCAAAGCCTTCTCGTTAATAATCAATTCACTAGAGAAATTGCATCCTAGATATTTAACGCAAAGCCTTCTCGTTAATAATCAATTCACTAGAGAAATTGCATCCTAGATATTTAACGCAAAGCCTTCTCGTTAATAACCAATTCACTAGAGAAATTGCATCCTAGATATTTAACGCAAAGCCTTCTCGTTAATAACCAATTCACTAGAGAAATTGCATCCTAGATATTTAACGCAAAGCCTTCTCGTTAATAACCAATTCACTAGAGAAATTGCATCCTAGATATTTAACGCAAAGCCTTCTCGTGAATAATCAATTCACTAGAGAAATTGCATTCTAGATATTTAACGCAAAGCCTTCTCGTTAATAACCAATTCACTAGAGAAATTGCATCCTAGATATTTAACGCAAAGCCTTCTCGTTAATAACCAATTCACTAGAGAAATTGCATCCTAGATATTTAACGCAAAGCCTTCTCGTTAATAACCAATTCACTAGAGAAATTGCAACCTAGATATTTAAGGCAAAGCCTTCTCGTTAATAATCAATTCACTAGAGAAATTGCATCCTAGATATTTAACGCAAAGCCTTCTCGTTAATAATCAATCCACTAGAGAAATTGCATCCTAGATATTTAACGCAAAGCCTTCTCGTTAATAACCAATTCACTAGAGAAATTGCATCCTAGATATTTAACGCAAAGCCTTCTCGTTAATAACCAATTCACTAGAGAAATTGCATCCTAGATATTTAACGCAAAGCCTTCTCGTTAATAACCAATTCACTAGAGAAATTGCATCCTAGATATTTAACGCAAAGCGTTCTCGTTAATAACCAATTCACTAGAGAAATTGCATCCTAGATATTTAACGCAAAGCCTTCTCGTTAATAACCAATCCACTAGAGAAATTGCATCCTAGATATTTAACGCAAAGCCTTCTCGTTAATAACCAATCCACTAGAGAAATTGCATCCTAGATATTTAACGCAAAGCCTTCTCGTTACTAACCAATTCACTAGAGAAATTGCAGCCTAGATATTTAACGCAAAGCCTTCTCGTTAATAACCAATTCACTAGAGAAATTGCATCCTAGATATTTAACGCAAAGCCTTCTCGTTAATAACCAATTCACTAGAGAAATTGCATCCTAGATATTTAACGCAAAGCCTTCTCGTTAATAACCAATTCACTAGAGAAATTGCAGCCTAGATATTTAACGCAAAGCCTTCTCGTTAATAACCAATTCACTAGAGAAATTGCATCCTAGATATTTAACGCAAAGCCTTCTCGTTACTAACCAATTCACTAGAGAAATTGCAGCCTAGATATTTAACGCAAAGCCTTCTCGTTAATAACCAATTCACTAGAGAAATTGCATCCTAGATATTTAACGCAAAGCCTTCTCGTTAATAATCAATTCACTAGAGAAATTGCATCCTAGATACTTAACGCAAAGCCTTCTCGTTAATAACCAATTCACTAGAGAAATCGCATCCTTGATACTTAACGCAAAGCCTTGTCGTTAATAACCAATTCACTAGAGAAATTGCATCCTAGATATTTAACGCAAAGCCTTCTCGTTAATAACCAATTCACTAGAGAAATTGCATCCTAGATATTTAACGCAAAGCCTTCTCGTTAATAACCAATTCACTAGAGAAATTGCATACTAGATATTTAACGCAAAGCCTTCTCGTTAATAACCAATTCACTAGAGAAATTGCATCCTAGATATTTAACGCAAAGCCTTCTCGTTAATAACCAATTCACTAGAGAAATTGCATCCTAGATATTTAACGCAAAGCCTTCTCGTGAATAATCAATTCACTAGAGAAATTGCATCCTAGATATTTAACGCAAAGCCTTCTCGTTAATAATCAATTCACTAGAGAAATTGCATTCTAGATATTTAACGCAAAGCCTTCTCGTTAATAACCAATTCACTAGAGAAATTGCATTCTAGATATTTAACGCAAAGCCTTCTCGTTAATAACCAATTCACTAGAGAAATTGCATCCTAGATATTTAACGCAAAGCCTTCTCGTTAATAACCAATTCACTAGAGAAATTGCATCCTAGATATTTAACGCAAAGCCTTCTCGTTAATAACCAATTCACTAGAGAAATTGCATCCTAGATATTTAACGCAAAGCCTTCTCGTTAATAACCAATTCACTAGAGAAATTGCATCCTAGATATTTAACGCAAAGCCTACTCGTTAATAACCAATTCACTAGAGAAATTGCATCCTAGATATTTAACGCAAAGCCTTCTCGTTAATAACCAATTCACTAGAGAAATTGCAACCTAGATATTTAAGGCAAAGCCTTCTCGTTAATAATCAATTCACTAGAGAAATTGCATCCTAGATATTTAACGCAAAGCCTTCTCGTTAATAATCAATCCACTAGAGAAATTGCATCCTAGATATTTAACGCAAAGCCTTCTCGTTAATAACCAATTCACTAGAGAAATTGCATCCTAGATATTTAACGCAAAGCCTTCTCGTTAATAACCAATTCACTAGAGAAATTGCATCCTAGATATTTAACGCAAAGCCTTCTCGTGAATAATCAATTCACTAGAGAAATTGCATCCTAGATATTTAACGCAAAGCCTTCTCGTTAATAACCAATCAACTAGAGAAATTGCATCCTAGATATTTAACGCAAAGCCTTCTCGTTAATAACAAATCAACTAGAGAAATTGCAGCCTAGATATTTAACGCAAAGCCTTCTCGTTAATAACAAATCAACTAGAGAAATTGCATCCCAGATATTTAACGCAAAGCCTTCTCGTTAATAATCAATTCACTAGAGAAATTGCATCCCAGATATTTAACGCAAAGCCTTCTCGTTAATAACCAATTCACTAGAAAAATTGCATCCTAGATATTTAACGCAAAGCCTTCTCGTTAATAATCAATTCACTAGAGAAATTGCATCCTAGATATTTAACGCAAAGCCTTCTCGTTAATAACCAATTCACTAGAGAAATTGCATCCTAGATATTTAACGCAAAGCCTTCTCGTTAATAACCAATTCACTAGAGAAATTGCATCCTAGATATTTAACGCAAAGCCTTCTCGTTAATAACCAATTCACTAGAGAAATTGCATCCTAGATATTTAACGCAAAGCCTTCTCGTTAATAACCAATTCACTAGAGAAATTGCATCCTAGATATTTAACGCAAAGCCTTCTCGTTAATAATCAATTCACTAGAGAAATTGCATCCTAGATATTTAACGCAAAGCCTTCTCGTTAATAACCAATTCACTAGAGAAATTGCATCCTAGATATTTAACGCAAAGCCTTCTCGTTAATAATCAATTCACTAGAGAAATTGCATCCTAGATATTTAACGCAAAGCCTTCTCGTGAATAATCAATTCACTAGAGAAATTGCATCCTAGATATTTAACGCAAAGCCTTCTCGTTAATAACCAATCCACTAGAGAAATTGCATCCTAGATATTTAACGCAAAGCCTTCTCGTTAATAACCAATTCACTAGAGAAATTGCATCCTAGATATTTAACGCAAAGCCTTCTCGTTAATAACCAATTCACTAGAGAAATTGCATCCTAGATATTTAAGGCAAAGCCTTCTCGTTAATAACCAATTCACTAGAGAAATTGCAACCTAGATATTTAAGGCAAAGCCTTCTCGTTAATAATCAATTCACTAGAGAAATTGCATCCTAGATATTTAACGCAAAGCCTTCTCGTTAATAACCAATTCACTAGAGAAATTGCATCCTAGATATTTAACGCAAAGCCTTCTCGTTAATAACCAATTCACTAGAGAAATTGCATCCTAGATATTTAACGCAAAGCCTTCTCGTTAATAATCAATTCACTAGAGAAATTGCAACCTAGATATTTAACGCAAAGCCTTCTCGTTAATAATCAATTCACTAGAGAAATTGCATCCTAGATATTTAACGCAAAGCCTTCTCGTTAATAATCAATCCACTAGAGAAATTGCATCCTAGATATTTAACGCAAAGCCTTCTCGTTAATAATCAATTCACTAGAGAAATTGCATCCTAGATATTTAAGGCAAAGCCTTCTCGTTAATAATCAATTCACTAGAGAAATTGCAACCTAGATATTTAAGGCAAAGCCTTCTCGTTAATAATCAATTCACTAGAGAAATTGCATCCTAGATACTTAACGCAAAGCCTTGTCGTTAATAACCAATTCACTAGAGAAATTGCATCCTAGATATTTAACGCAAAGCCTTCTCGTTAATAACCAATTCACTAGAGAAATTGCATCCTAGATATTTAACGCAAAGCCTTCTCGTTAATAACCAATTCACTAGAGAAATTGCAACCTAGATATTTAAGGCAAAGCCTTCTCGTTAATAATCAATTCACTAGAGAAATTGCATCCTAGATATTTAACGCAAAGCCTTCTCGTTAATAATCAATCCACTAGAGAAATTGCATCCTAGATATTTAACGCAAAGCCTTCTCGTTAATAATCAATTCACTAGAGAAATTGCATCCTAGATATTTAAGGCAAAGCCTTCTCGTTAATAATCAATTCACTAGAGAAATTGCAACCTAGATATTTAAGGCAAAGCCTTCTCGTTAATAATCAATTCACTAGAGAAATTGCATCCTAGATACTTAACGCAAAGCCTTGTCGTTAATAACCAATTCACTAGAGAAATTGCATCCTAGATATTTAACGCAAAGCCTTCTCGTTAATAACCAATTCAAAAGAGAAATTGCATCCTAGATATTTAACGCAAAGCCTTCTCGTTAATAACCAATTCACTAGAGAAATTGCAACCTAGATATTTAAGGCAAAGCCTTCTCGTTAATAACCAATCCACTAGAGAAATTGCATCCTAGATATTTAACGCAAAGCCTTCTCGTTAATAACCAATTCACTAGAGAAATTGCATCCTAGATATTTAACGCAAAGCCTTCTCGTTAATAACCAATTCACTAGAGAAATTGCATCCTAGATATTTATCGCAAAGCCTTCTCGTTAATAACCAATTCACTAGAGAAATTGCATCCTAGATATTTATCGCAAAGCCTTCTCGTTAATAATCAATTCACTAGAGAAATTGCATCCTAGATATTTAACGCAAAGCCTTCTCGTTAATAATCAATTCACTAGAGAAATTGCATCCTAGATATTTAACGCAAAGCCTTCTCGTTAATAATCAATTCACTAGAGAAATTGCATCCTAGATATTTAACGCAAAGCCTTCTCGTTAATAACCAATCCACTAGAGAAATTGCATCCTAGATATTTAACGCAAAGCCTTCTCGTTAATAATCAATTCACTAGAGAAATTGCATCCTAGATATTTAACGCAAAGCCTTCTCGTTACTAACCAATTCACTAGAGAAATTGCAGCCTAGATATTTAACGCAAAGCCTTCTCGTTAATAACCAATTAACTAGAGAAATTGCATCCTAGATATTTAACGCAAAGCCTTCTCGTTAATAATCAATTCACTAGAGAAATTGCATCCTAGATATTTAACGCAAAGCCTTCTCGTTAATAATCAATTCACTAGAGAAATTGCATCCTAGATATTTAACGCAAAGCCTTCTCGTTAATAACCAATCCACTAGAGAAATTGCATCCTAGATATTTAACGCAAAGCCTTCTCGTTAATAAGAAATCCACTAGAGAAATTGCATCCTAGATATTTAACGCAAAGCCTTCTCGTTAATAACCAATTCACTAGAGAAATTGCATCCTAGATATTTAACGCAAAGCCTTCTCGTTAATAACCAATCAACTAGAGAAATTGCATCCTAGATATTTAACGCAAAGCCTTCTCGTTAATAACCAATTCACTAGAGAAATTGCAACCTAGATATTTAACGCAAAGCCTTCTCGTTAATAACCAATCCACTAGAGAAATTGCATCCTAGATATTTAACGCAAAGCCTTCTCGTTAATAACCAATCCACTAGAGAAATTGCATCCTAGATATTTAACGCAAAGCCTTCTCGTTAATAACCAATCCACTAGAGAAATTGCATCCTAGATATTAAACGCAAAGCCTTCTCGTTAATAACCAATTCACTAGAGAAATTGCATCCTAGATATTTAACGCAAAGCCTTCTCGTTAATAATCAATTCACTAGAGAAATTGCATCCTAGATATTTAACGCAAAGCCTTCTCGTTAATAACCAATTCACTAGAGAAATTGCATCCTAGATATTTAACGCAAAGCCTTCTCGTTAATAACCAATTCACTAGAGAAATTGCATCCTAGATATTTAACGCAAAGCCTTCTCGTTAATAACCAATTCACTAGAGAAATTGCATCCTAGATATTTAACGCAAAGCCTTCTCGTGAATAATCAATTCACTAGAGAAATTGCATCCTAGATATTTAACGCAAAGCCTTCTCGTTAATAATCAATTCACTAGAGAAATTGCATTCTAGATATTTAACGCAAAGCCTTCTCGTTAATAATCAATTCACTAGAGAAATTCCATCCTAGATATTTAACGCAAAGCCTTCTCGTTAATTACCAATCCACTAGAGAAATTGCATCCTAGATATTTAACGCAAAGCCTTCCCGTTAATAACCAATCGACTAGAGAAATTCCATCCTAGATATTTAACGCAAAGCCTTCTCGTTAATAACCAATTCACTAGAGAAATTGCAGCCTAGATATTTAACGCAAAGCCTTCTCGTTAATAACCAATCCACTAGAGAAATTCCATCCTAGATATTTAACGCAAAGCCTTCTCGTTAATAATCAATTCACTAGAGAAATTGCATCCTAGATATTTAACGCAAAGCCTTCTCGTTAATAATCAATTGACTAGAGAAATTGCAGCCTAGATATTTATCGCAAAGCCTTCTCGTTAATAACCAATTCACTAGAGAAATTGCATCCTTGATATTTAACGCAAAGCCTTCTCGTTAATAACCAATCCACTAGAGAAATTGCATCCTAGATATTTAACGCAAAGCCTTCTCGTTAATAACCAATTCACTAGAGAAATTGCATCCTAGATATTTAACGCAAAGCCTTCTCGTTAATAACCAATTCACTAGAGAAATTGCATCCTAGATATTTAACGCAAAGCCTACTCGTTAATAACCAATCCACTAGAGAAATTGCATCCTAGATATTTAACGCAAAGCCTTCTCGTTAATAACCAATTCACTAGAGAAATTGCATCCTAGATATTTAACGCAAAGCCTTCTCGTTAATAACCAATTCACTAGAGAAATTGCATCCTAGATATTTAACGCAAAGCCTTCTCGTTAATAACCAATCCACTAGAGAAATTGCATCCTAGATATTTAACGCAAAGCCTTCTCGTTAATAACCAATCCACTAGAGAAATTGCATCCTAGATATTTAACGCAAAGTCTTCTCGTTAATAACCAATCCACTAGAGAAATTGCATCCTAGATATTTAACGCAAAGCCTTCTCGTTAATAACCAATCCACTAGAGAAATTGCATCCTAGATATTTAACGCAAAGCCTTCTCGTTAATAACCAATCCACTAGAGAAATTGCATCCTAGATATTTAACGCAAAGCCTTCTCGTTAATAACCAATCCACTAGAGAAATTGCATCCTAGATATTTAACGCAAAGCCTTCTCGTTAATAACCAATCCACTAGAGAAATTGCATCCTAGATATTTAACGCAAAGCCTTCTCGTTAATAACCAATCCACTAGAGAAATTGCATCCTAGATATTTAACGCAAAGCCTTCTCGTTAATAACCAATCCACTAGAGAAATTGCATCCTAGATATTTAACGCAAAGCCTTCTCGTTAATAACCAATCCACTAGAGAAATTGCATCCTAGATATTTAACGCAAAGCCTTCTCGTTAATAACCAATCCACTAGAGAAATTGCATCCTAGATATTTAACGCAAAGCCTTCTCGTTAATAACCAATCCACTAGAGAATTTGCATCCTAGATATTTAACGCAAAGCCTTCTCGTTAATAACCAATTCACTAGAGAAATTGCATCCTAGATATTTAACGCAAAGCCTTCTCGTTAATAATCAATTCACTAGAGAAATTGCATCCTAGATATTTAACGCAAAGCCTTCTCGTGAATAATCAATTCACTAGAGAAATTGCATCCTAGATATTTAACGCAAAGCCTTCTCGTTAATAACCAATCCACTAGAGAAATTGCATCCTAGATATTTAACGCAAAGCCTTCTCGTTAATAAGAAATCCACTAGAGAAATTGCATCCTAGATATTTAACGCAAAGCCTTCTCGTTAATAACCAATTCACTAGAGAAATTGCATCCTAGATACTTAACGCAAAGCCTTCTCATTAATAACCAATTCACTAGAGAAATTGCATCCTAGATATTTAACGCAAAGCCTTCTCGTTAATAATCAATTCACTAGAGAAATTGCATCCTAGATATTTAACGCAAAGCCTTCTCGTTAATAACCAATTCACTAGAGAAATTGCAACCTAGATATTTAACGCAAAGCCTTCTCGTTAATAACCAATCCACTAGAGAAATTGCATCCTAGATATTTAACGCAAAGCCTTCTCGTTAATAACCAATCCACTAGAGAAATTGCATCCTAGATATTTAACGCAAAGCTTTCTCGTTAATAACCAATCCACTAGAGAAATTGCATCCTAGATATTAAACGCAAAGCCTTCTCGTTAATAACCAATTCACTAGAGAAATTGCATCCTAGATATTTAACGCAAAGCCTTCTCGTTAATAACCAATTCACTAGAGAAATTGCATCCTAGATATTTAACGCAAAGCCTTCTCGTTAATAACCAATTCACTAGAGAAATTGCATCCTAGATATTTAACGCAAAGCCTTCTCGTTAATAACCAATTCACTAGAGAAATTGCATCCTAGATATTTAACGCAAAGCCTTCTCGTGAATAATCAATTCACTAGAGAAATTGCATCCTAGATATTTAACGCAAAGCCTTCTCGTTAATAATCAATTCACTAGAGAAATTGCATTCTAGATATTTAACGCAAAGCCTTCTCGTTAATAATCAATTCACTAGAGAAATTCCATCCTAGATATTTAACGCAAAGCCTTCTCGTTAATAACCAATTCACTAGAGAAATTGCATCCTAGATATTTAACGCAAAGCCTTCTCGTTAATAACCAATCCACTAGAGAAATTGCATCCTAGATATTTAACGCAAAACCTTCTCGTTAATAATCAATCCACTAGAGAAATTGCAGCCTAGATATTTAACGCAAAGCCTTCACGTTAATAACCAATTCACTAGAGAAATTGCATCCTAGATATTTAACGCAAAGCCTTCTCGTGAATAATCAATTCACTAGAGAAATTGCATCCTAGATATTTAACGCAAAGCCTTCTCGTTAATAACCAATTCACTAGAGAAATTGCATCCTAGATATTTAACGCAAAGCCTTCTCGTTAATAACCAATTCACTAGAGAAATTGCATCCTAGATATTTAACGCAAAGCCTTCTCGTGAATAATCAATTCACTAGAGAAATTGCATCCTAGATATTTAACGCAAAGCCTTCTCGTTAATAACAAATCCACTAGAGAAATTGCATCCTAGATATTTAACGCAAAGCCTTCTCGTTAATAACCAATTCACTAGAGAAATTGCATCCTAGATATTTAACGCAAAGCCTTCTCGTTAATAACCAATCCACTAGAGAAATTGCATCCTAGATATTTAACGCAAAGCCTTCTCGTTAATAACCAATTCACTAGAGAAATTGCATCCTAGATATTTAACGCAAAGCCTTCTCGTTAATAACCAATTCACTAGAGAAATTGCAACCTAGATATTTAAGGCAAAGCCTTCTCGTTAATAACCAATCCGCTAGAGAAATTGCATCCTAGATATTTAACGCAAAGCCTTCTCGTTAATAATCAATTCACTAGAGAAATTTCATCCTAGATATTTAACGCAAAGCCTTCTCGTTAATAACCAATTCACTAGAGAAATTGCATCCTAGATATTTAACGCAAAGCCTTCTCGTTAATAATCAATCCACTAGAGAAATTGCAGCCTAGATATTTAACGCAAAGCCTTCTCGTTAATAACCAATTCACTAGAGAAATTGCATCCTAGATATTTAACGCAAAGCCTTCTCGTTAATAACCAATCCACTAGAGAAATTGCATCCTAGATATTTAACGCAAAGCCTTCTCGTTAATAACCAATTCACTAGAGAAATTGCATCCTAGATATTTATCGCAAAGCCTTCTCGTTAATAACCAATTCACTAGAGAAATTGCATCCTAGATATTTAACGCAAAGCCTTCTCGTTAATAACCAATTCACTAGAGAAATTGCATCCTAGATATTTAACGCAAAGCCTTCTCGTTAATAACCAATCCACTAGAGAAATATCATCCTAGATATTTAACGCAAAGCCTTCTCGTTAATAACCAATTCACTAGAGAAATTGCATCCTAGATATTTAACGCAAAACCTTCTCGTTAATAACCAATCCACTAGAGAAATTGCATCCTAGATATTTAACGCAAAGCCTTCTCGTTAATAATCAATTCACTAGAGAAATTGCATCCTAGATATTTAACGCAAAGCCTTCTCGTTAATAATCAATTCACTAGAGAAATTGCATCCTAGATATTTAACGCAAAGCCTTCTTGTTAATAACCAATCAACTAAAGAAATTGCAGCCTAGATATTTAACGCAAAGCCTTCTCGTTAATAACCAATCCACTAGAGAAATTGCATCCTAGATATTTAACGCAAAGCCTTCTCGTTAATAACCAATCCACTAGAGAAATTGCAGCCTAGATATTTAACGCAAAGCCTTCTCGTTAATAATCAATTCACTAGAGAAATTGCATCCTAGATATTTAACGCAAAGCCTTCTCGTTAATAACCAATCCACTAGAGAAATTGCATCCTAGATATTTAACGCAAAGCCTTCTCGTTAATAATCAATTCACTAGAGAAATTGCATCCTAGATATTTAACGCAAAGCCTTCTCGTTAATAACCAATCAACTAGAGAAATTGCAGCCTAGATATTTAACGCAAAGCCTTCTCGTTAATAATCAATTCACTAGAGAAATTGCATCCTAGATATTTAACGCAAAGCCTTCTCGTTAATAACCAATTCACTAGAGAAATTGCATCCTAGATATTTAACGCAAAGCCTTCTCGTTAATAATCAATTCACTAGAGAAATTGCATCCTAGATATTTAACGCAAAGCCTTCTCGTTAATAACCAATGAACTAGAGAAATTGCAGCCTAGATATTTAACGCAAAACCTTCTCGTTAATAACCAATTCACTAGAGAAATTGCATCCCAGATATTTAACGCAAAGCCTTCTCGTTAATAATCAATTCACTAGAGAAATTGCATCCTAGATATTTAACGCAAAGCCTTCTCGTTAATAACCAATTCACTAGAGAAATTGCATCCTAGATATTTAACGCAAAGCCTTCTCGTTAATAATCAATTCACTAGAGAATTTGCATCCTAGATATTTAACGCAAAGCCTTCTCGTTAATAACCAATCAACTAGAGAAATTGCAGCCTAGATATTTAACGCAAAGCCTTCTCGTTAATAACCAATTCACTAGAGAAATTGCATCCTAGATATTTAACGCAAAGCCTTCTCGTTAATAATCAATTCACTAGAGAAATTGCATCCTAGATATTTAACGCAAAGCCTTCTCGTTAATAATCAATCCACTAGAGAAATTGCAGCCTAGATATTTAACGCAAAGCCTTCTCGTTAATAATCAATTCACTAGAGAAATTGCATCCTAGATATTTAACGCAAAGCCTTCTCGTTAATAACCAATTCACTAGAGAAATTGCATCCTAGATATTTAACGCAAAGCCTTCTCGTTAATAACCAATCCACTAGAGAAATTGCATCCTAGATATTTAACGCAAAGCCTTCTCGTGAATAATAAATTCACTAGAGAAATTGCATCCTAGATATTTAACGCAAAGCCTTCTCGTTAATAATCAATTCACTAGAGAAATTGCATCCTAGATATTTAACGCAAAGCCTTCTCGTTAATAATCAATTCACTAGAGAAATTGCATCCTAGATATTTAACGCAAAGCCTTCTCGTTAATAACCAATCCACTAGAGAAATTGCATCCTAGATATTTAAAGCAAAGCCTTCTCGTTAATAACCAATTCACTAGACAATTTGCATCCTAGATATTTAACGCAAAGCCTTCTCGTTAATAACCAATCCACTAGAGAAATTGCATCCTAGATATTTAACGCAAAGCCTTCTCGTTAATAACCAATTCACTAGAGAAATTGCATCCCAGATATTTAACGCAAAGCCTTCTCGTTAATAATCAATTCACTAGAGAAATTGCATCCTAGATATTTAACGCAAAGCCTTCTCGTTAATAACCAATTCACTAGAGAATTTGCATCCTAGATATTTAACGCAAAGCCTTCTCGTTAATAATCAATTCACTAGAGAAATTGCATCCTAGATATTTAACGCAAAGCCTTCTCGTTAATAACCAATTCACTAGAGAAATTGCATCCCAGATATTTAACGCAAAGCCTTCTCGTTAATAATCAATTCACTAGAGAAATTGCATCCTAGATATTTAACGCAAAGCCTTCTCGTTAATAACCAATCCAAGTTAAAACTGCTATTATTAGTTTCTTAACTAGGCATTAAGATTCTAAAACTTGGCCCAATAATATGATATCATAACGATCATAGGAAAATTGTTTTTAGGAGGGACCTGACATGGGAGTATATACGGGGGGGGGCTGCAGCTCCTCCCGAAATTCTGATTTGATAAACCAAATCAAATAAAAATTAGGTAAAAATTTTATAAAACCCTTAAAAATAAATTAAATAAGATCATTTAGTTTATAAAAAATATTCTATTTAGAGTGTAATAGCGTTTTGGTTGGCTAAAACTCTTCCAAGATCTAAATTGTTAGTATTCCATAGACCGGAAATGATATCAGCCCCCCCCCTGACATTTTCCCAGCCCCCTCCTAAATTATTTTCTATATACGCCCATGGGGCCTGGAATTTGGAATCTTTTTTCAACGTTAGTTTTTCAGGAGGACATTATGCTTGGTAGCGCGTCGAACTGTCAAGAAGCTGGTCGGGTACGCTCACACCACCCTCACCTTAGTCCTTGACATTCCGACGTCTGGCCTTACCGACCGAAATAGGAATCAGGTCAGGAACCGAATAGGGAATGCCAGCGTCATTGATATAAAAACGGGGTATTTTGGGTGTATACGATAAGCAACAAATCAACATTTGATACCCCACTTTACTGGTTTCCGATGGTATAGCAAGTACAACCCTCTCCTCCTGGGGCAAAGTCAAACACAACATTTGATACTCCACTTGACTGGTTTCCGATGGTACAGCAAGTACAACCCTCTCCTCCTAGGGCAAAGTCAAACACAACATTTGATACTCCACTTGACTGGTTTCCGATGGTATAGCAGGTACAACCCTCTCCTCCTGGGGCAAAGTCAAACACAACATTTCATGCCCCACTTGACTGGTTTCCGATGGTATAGCAAGTACAACCCTCTCCTCCTGGGGCAAAGTCAAACACAACATTTGATGCCCCACTTGACTAGTTTCCGATGGTACAGCAAGAACAACCCTGTCCCCCTGGGGCGGAGTCAAACACAACATTTGATACCCCACTTTACTGGTTTCCGATGGTATAGCAAGTAAAACCCTCTCCTCCTGGGGCAAAGTCAAACACAACATTTCATGCCCCACTTGACTGGTTTCCGATGGTACGGCAAGTACAACCCTGTCCCCCTGGGGCGGAGTCAAACACAACATTTCATGCCCCACTTGACTGGTTTCCGATGGTACAGCAAGTACAACCCTCTCCTCCTAGGGCGGAGTCAAACACAACATTTGATGCCCCACTTGACTGGTTTCCGATGGTACAGCAAGTACAACCCTGTCCCCCTGGGGCGGAGTCAAACACAACATTTGATACTCCACTTGACTGGTTTCCAATGGTACAGCAAGTACAACCCTGTCCCCCTGGGGCGGAGTCAAACACAACATTTGATACCCCACTTTACTGGTTTCCGATGGTATAGCAAGTAAAACCCTCTCCTCCTGGGGCAAAGTCAAACACAACATTTCATGCCCCACTTGACTGGTTTCCGATGGTACGGCAAGTACAACCCTGTCCCCCTGGGCCAAAGTCAAACACAACATTTGATACTCCACTTGACTGGTTTCCGATGGTACAGCAAGTACAACCCTCTCCCCCTGGGGCGGAGTCAAACACAACATTTGATACTCCACTTGACTGGTTTCCAATGGTACAGCAAGTACAACCCTGTCCCCCTGGGGTGGAGTCAAACACAACATTTGATACCCCACTTTACTGGTTTCCAATTGTATAGCAAGTAAAACCCTCTCCTCCTGGGGCAAAGTCAAACACAACATTTCATGCCCCACTTGACTGGTTTCCGATGGTACGGCAATTACAACCCTGTCCCCCTGGGGCGGAGTCAAACACAACATTTGATGCCCCACTTGACTGGTTTCCGATGGTACAGCAAGTACAACTCTCTCCTCCTAGGGCGGAGTCAAACACAACATTTGATGCCCCACTTGACTGGTTTCCGATGGTACAGAAAGTACAACCCTCTCCCCCTGGGGCGGAGTCAAACACAACATTTGATACCCCACTAGACTGGTTTCCAATGGTACAGAAAGTACAACCCTCTCCTCCTTAGCCAAAGTCAAACACAGCATTTGATGCCCCACTTGACTGGTTCCCGATGGTACAGCAAGTACAACCCTCACCTCCTAGGCCAAAGTCAAAAACAACATTTGATACTCCACTTGACTGGTTTCCGATGGTATAGCAAGTACAACCCTCTCCTCCTGGGGCAAAGTCAAACACAACATTTGATACTCCACTTGACTGGTTGCCGATGGTACGGCAAGTACAACCCTGTCCCCCTGGGGCGGAGTCAAACACAACATTTGATGCCCCACTTGACTAGTTTCCGATGGTACAGCAAGAACAACCCTCTCCTCCTAGGGCGGAGTCAAACACAACATTTGATGCCCCACTTGACTGGTTTCCGATGGTACAGCAAGTACAACCCTCTCCCTCTGGGGCGGAGTCAAACACAAAATTTGATACCCCACTTGACTGGTTTCCGATGGTACAGCAAGTACAACCCTCTCCTCCTGGGGCAAAGTCAAACACAACATTTGATGCCCCACTTGACTGGTTTCCGATGGTACAGCAAGTACAACCCTCTCCCCCTGGGGCGGAGTCAAAGACAACATTTGATACCCCACTTGACTGGTTTCCGATGGTACAGGAAGTACAACCCTCTCCCCCTGGGGCAATGTCAAACACAACATTTGATGCCCCACTTGACTGGCTTCCGATGGTACGGCAATTACAACCCTGTCCCCCTGGGGGAAAGTCAAACACAACATTTTATACTCCACTTGACTGGTTTCCGATGGTACAGCAAGTACAACCCTCTCGTCCTGGGGCAAAGTCAAACACAACATTTGATACTCCACTTGACTGGCTTCCGATGGTACAGCAAGTACAACCCTCTCCTCCTAGGCCAAAGTCAAACACAACATTTGATGCCCCACTTGACTGATTTCCGATGGTATAGCAAGTACAACCCTCTCCTCCTAGGCCAAAGTCAAACACAACATTTGATGCCCCACTTGACTGGTTTCCGAAGGTACAGCAAGTACAACCCTCTCCTCCTAGGCCAAAGTCAAACACAACATTTGATGCCCCACTTGACTGGTTTCCGATGGTACAGCAAGTACAACCCTCTCCTCCTAGGCCAAAGTCAAACACAACATTTGATACTCCACTTGACTGGTTACCGATGGTATAGCAAGTACAACCCTCTCCTCCTAGGGCAAAGTCAAACACAACATTTGATACTCCACTTGACTGGCTTCCGATGGTACAGCAAGTACAACCCTCTCCTCCTAGGGCAAAGTCAAACACAACATTTGATACTCCACTTGACTGGTTTCCGATGGTACAGCAAGTACAACCCTCTCCTCCTAGGCCAAAGTCAAACACAACATTTGATGCCCCACTTGACTGGTTTCCGATGGTACAGCAAGTACAACCCTCTCCTCCTAGGCCAAAGTCAAACACAACATTTGATACTCCACTTGACTGGTTTCCGATGGTACAGCAAGTACAACTCTCTCCTCCTAGGGCGGAGTCAAACACAACATTTGATACTCCACTTGACTGGTTTCCGATGGTACAGCAAGTACAACCCTGTCCCCCTGGGGCAAAGTCAAACACAACATTTGATATTCCACTTGACTGGTTTCCGATGGTATAGCAAGTACAACCCTCTCCTCCTAGGGCAAAGTCAAACACAACATTTGATACTCCACTTGACTGGTTTCCGATGGTACAGCAAGTACAACCCTGTCTCCCTGGGGCAAAGTCAAACACAACATTTGATACTCCACTTGACTGGTTTCCGATGGTATAGCAAGTACAACCCTCTCCTCCTGGGGCAAAGTCAAACACAACATTTGATACTCCACTTGACTGGCTTCCGATGGTACAGCAAGTACAACCCTCTCCTCCTAGGCCAAAGTCAAACACAACATTTGATGCCCCACTTGACTGGTTTCCGATGGTACAGCAAGTACAACCCTCTCCTCCTAGGCCAAAGTCAAACACAACATTTGATACTCCACTTGACTGGTTTCCGATGGTATAGCAAGTACAACCCTCTCCTCCTAGGGCAAAGTCAAACACAACATTTGATACCCCACTTTACTGGTTTCCGATGGTATAGCAAGTAAAACCCTCTCCTCCTGGGGCAAAGTCAAACACAACATTTCATGCCCCACTTGACTGGCTTCCGATGGTACAGCAAGTACAACCCTCTCCTCCTAGGCCAAAGTCAAACACAACATTTGATACTCCACTTGACTGGTTTCCGATGGTATAGCAAGTACAACCCTCTCCTCCTAGGGCGGAGTCAAACACAACATTTGATGCCCCACTTGACTGGTTTCCGATGGTACAGCAAGTACAACCCTGTCTCCCTGGGGCGGAGTCAAACACAACATTTGATACTCCACTTGACTGGTTTCCAATGGTACAGCAAGTACAACCCTGTCCCCCTGGGGCGGAGTCAAACACAACATTTGATACCCCACTTTACTGGTTTCCGATGGTACAGAAAGTACAACCCTCTCCCCCTGGGGCGGAGTCAAACACAACATTTGATACCCCACTAGACTGGTTTCCAATGGTACAGAAACTACAACCCTCTCCTCCTTAGCCAAAGTCAAACACAGCATTTGATGCCCCACTTGACTGGTTCCCGATGGTACAGCAAGTACAACCCTCACCTCCTAGGCCAAAGTCAAACACAACATTTGATGCCCCACTTGACTGGTTTCCGATGGTACAGCAAGTACAACCCTGTCCCCCTGGGGCGGAGTCAAACACAACATTTGATATTCCACTTGACTGGTTTCCAATGGTACAGCAAGTACAACCCTGTCCCCCTGGGGCGGAGTCAAACACAACATTTGATACCCCACTTTACTGGTTTCCGATGGTACGGCAAGTACAACCCTGTCCCCCTGGGGCGGAGTCAAACACAACATTTGATGCCCCACTTGACTGGTTTCCGATGGTACAGCAAGTACAACTCTCTCCTCCTAGGGCGGAGTCAAACACAACATTTGATGCCCCACTTGACTGGTTTCCGATGGTACAGAAAGTACAACCCTCTCCCCCTGGGGCGGAGTCAAACACAACATTTGATACCCCACTAGACTGGTTTCCAATGGTACAGAAAGTACAACCCTCTCCTCCTTAGCCAAAGTCAAACACAGCATTTGATGCCCCACCTGACTGGTTCCCGATGGTACAGCAAGTACAACCCTCACCTCCTAGGCCAAAGTCAAACACAACATTTGATACTCCACTTGACTGGTTTCCGATGGTATAGCAAGTACAACCCTCTCCTCCTGGGGCAAAGTCAAACACAACATTTGATACTCCACTTGACTGGTTGCCGATGGTACGGCAAGTACAACCCTGTCCCCCTGGGGCGGAGTCAAACACAACATTTGATGCCCCACTTGACTAGTTTCCGATGGTACAGCAAGAACAACCCTCTCCTCCTAGGGCGGAGTCAAACACAACATTTGATGCCCCACTTGACTGGTTTCCGATGGTACAGCAAGTACAACCCTCTCCCTCTGGGGCGGAGTCAAACACAAAATTTGATACCCCACTTGACTGGTTTCCGATGGTACAGCAAGTACAACCCTCTCCTCCTAGGCCAAAGTCAAACACAACATTTGATACTCCACTTGACTGGTTACCGATGGTATAGCAAGTACAACCCTCTCCTCCTAGGGCAAAGTCAAACACAACATTTGATACTCCACTTGACTGGCTTCCGATGGTACAGCAAGTACAACCCTCTCCTCCTAGGGCAAAGTCAAACACAACATTTGATACTCCACTTGACTGGTTTCCGATGGTACAGCAAGTACAACCCTCTCCTCCTAGGCCAAAGTCAAACACAACATTTGATGCCCCACTTGACTGGTTTCCGATGGTACAGCAAGTACAACCCTCTCCTCCTAGGCCAAAGTCAAACAGAACATTTGATGCCCCACTTGACTGGTTTCCGATGGTACAGAAAATACAACCCTCTCCCCCTGGGACAAAGTCAAACACAACATTTTTGGGGATTTCGATTTTTTCCATTACTTTTACCTTAAGGTACCAGCCATATTTCAAACTTTAACTTCGGCTCCAAGGTCCTTCATCCAGCCATATTTGAAACTTTTACTTCGGCTCCAAGGTCCTTCATCCAGCCATATTTCAAACTTTAACTTCGGCTCCAAGGTCCTTCATCCAGCCATATTTGAAACTTTTACTTCGGCTCCAAGGTCCTTCATCCAGCCATATTTGAAACTTTTACTTCGGCTCCAAGGTCCTTCATCCAGCCATATTTCAAACTTTTAACTCGACTCCAAGGTCCTTCATCCAGCCATATTTGAAACTTTTACTTCGGCTCCAAGGTCCTTCATCCAGCCAAATTTCAAACTTTTACTTCGGCTCCAAGGTCCTTCATCCAGCCATATTTGAAACTTTTACTTCGGCTCCAAGGTCCTCCATCCAGCCATATTTGAAACTTTTACTTCGGCTCCAAGGCCCTTGATCCAGCCATATTTGAAACTTTTAACTCGACTCCAAGGTCCTTCATCCAGCCATATTTCAAACTTTTAACTCGACTCCAAGGTCCTTCATCCAGCCATATTTGAAACTTTTACTTCGGCTCTAAGGTCCTTCATCCAGCCATATTTCAAACTTTTAACTCGACTCCAAGGTCCTTCATCCAGCCATATTTGAAAATTTTACTTCGGCTCCAAGGTCCTTCAACCAGCCATATTTCAAACTTTTACTTCGGCTCCAAGGTCCTTCATCCAGCCATATTTGAAACTTTTACTTCGGCTCCAAGGTCCTTCATCCAGCCATATTTCAAACTTTTAACTCGACTCCAAGGTCCTTCATCCAGCCATATTTCAAACTTTTAACTCGACTCCAAGGTCCTTCATCCAGCCATATTTGAAACTTTTACTTCGGCTCTAAGGTCCTTCATCCAGCCATATTTGAAACTTTTAACTCGACTCCAAGGTCCTTCATCCAGCCATATTTGAAACTTTTACTTCGGCTCCAAGGTCCTTCATCCAGCCATATTTCAAACTTTTACTTCGGCTCCAAGGTCCTTCATCCAGCCATATTTGAAACTTTTACTTCGGCTCCAAGGTCCTTCATCCAGCCATATTTCAAACTTTTAACTCGACTCCAAGGTCCTTCATCCAGCCATATTTGAAACTTTTACTTCGGCTCCAAGGTCCTTCATCCAGCCATATTTCAAACTTTTAACTCGACTCCAAGGTCCTTCATCCAGCCATATTTCAAACATTTACTTCGGCTCCAAGGTCCTCCATCCAGCCATATTTCAAACTTTTACTTCGGCTCCAAGGTCCTCCATCCAGCCATATTTCAAACTTTTACTTCGGCTCCAAGGCCCTTCATCCAGCCATATTTCAAACTTTTAACTCGGCTCGAAGTGTCATAATTTTGATCATAAATGATTGTGTTGATTTTTGAAATTCTCTAATTTCCAGATGGTCCAAAGTTCAAATCTGAAACTTTGAGACGAGCCTTATATCCAAACTGTAACTATAGCACAACCTTCAGCGACCCCTTACTATTTTCTCAAGAGCTAACAAGTAGTCCAGGGCAACACTGGAGCGACCCAACGATATTTTAAGCAGTGTGTACGACACTCGCTAGCAGCTGATGTCGTCGTCTGTACCTCGGCGGTTGCCGACATGGTCTCTACCGCGCTGCCTTCGTGATCATCGCTACAAGCCACAAAATGCCTTACCATCAGAAGTCGTGGGTCTTGAGGAGTTTTGTATTAAACATCATAAAGTGTATTGTGCATGACCTAGTTATGCTAACATTAATTAATTAATTTATTATTATATTATTGTTGTATATATAATTAAAATTTGTTGATTTTAGAAAAATTAATCCATAATGCTCAGGATTTTCATGAAGTTATTAACATTGTTATTAAACGGATTCTGAAAAAACTATACTTTGAAAACGATGCTCTCAAGTTATTTCTTTATCTATGTAAGTATTGTTATGGATAAGATCATTATTGGATTAGGTAATTAATTTAACAAAAAGGTTATTGGGTGGGGAGCTCGTTGGTAGAGGTTATACTGGAGTTGGGTACTGGTTGGTAAAGGTTATACTGGTGTTGGGTACTGGTTGATGAAGGGTATACTGGTGTTGGGTACTGGTTGATTTAGGGTATACTGGTGTTGGGTACTGGTTGATGAAGGGTATACTGGTGTTGGGTACTGGTTGATGATGGGTATACTGGTGTTGGGTACTGGTTGATGAAGGGTATACTGGTGTTGGGTACTGGTTGATGAAAGGTATACTGGTGTTGGGTACTGGTTGATGAAGGGTATACTGGTGTTGGGTACTGGTTGATGAAGGGTATAATAGTGTTGGGTACTGGTTGATGAAGGGTATACTGGTGTTGGGTTCTGGTTGATGAAGGGTATACTGGTGTTGGGTACTGGTTGATGATGGGTATACTGGTGTTGGGTACTGGTTGATGATGGGTATACTGGTGTTGGGTACTGGTTGATGAAAGGTATACTGGTGTTGGGTACTGGTTGATGAAGGGTATACTGGTGTTGGGTACTGGTTGATGAAGGGTATACTGGTGTTGGGTACTGATTGATGAAAGGTATACTGGTGTTGGGTACTGGTTGATGATGGGTATACTGGTGTTGGGTACTGGTTGATGAAAGGTATACTGGTGTTGGGTACTGGTTGATGAAGGGTATACTGGTGTTGGGTACTGGTTGATGATGGGTATACTGGTGTTGGGTACTGGTTGATGATGGGTATACTGGTGTTGGGTACTGGTTGATGAAAGGTATACTGGTGTTGGGTACTGGTTGATGATGGGTATACTGGTGTTGGGTTCTGGTTGATGAAGGGTATACTGGTGTTGGGTACTGGTTGATGATGGGTATACTGGTGTTGGGTACTGGTTGATGAAGGGTATACTGGTGTTGGGTACTGGTTGATGAAGGGTATACTGGTGTTGGGTACTGGTTGATGAAGGGTATACTGGTGTTGGGTACTGGTTGATGAAGGGTATAATAGTGTTGGGTACTGGTTGATGAAAGGTATAATAGTGTTGGGTACTGGTTGATGAAAGGTATACTGGTGTTGGGTACTGGTTGATGAAGGGTATACTGGTGTTGGGTACTGGTTGATGAAGGGTATAATAGTGTTGGGTACTGGTTGATGAAGATTCATCAGCACACAGAGAAACTAAAATGCCAACCTTCTCTGTTTTAAATATTTTTTTTTCTGTTGGTTTTTTCAAGCTTTGCATGCTTTTAAAAGACAAAACCTATTTTTTTTTCTTTAATTTTAGCTAAAATAAAAGAACCAGAAAATAGATCTAATAAAATATATATCAGTTCGGCCTCGTTCAAGAAGATACTTTTAATATGTAAATCAATGAAAATCTGGAAATACCGAAAGGTGAATCTTGATCCGTTCAGCGAAAGGTTCGATAGTTTCTTGGCGAAGAAAGTGATGGATATTCGAAGGAAGTGAGTAAATAGATAATCACTCATAGCAAGTTTTTTTTTAAATAATACGTTTATTTAACATCTGTACATTTTTAAGTACATTGGTTAAGTTTGCTCACAAATATGATTAATGATATATACAAAAATTGATTAATACAACTGACAACAAAGTAAAAAAAAAAAAAATAAATAAAATAATAATAGGAATAATCATGTGACGGGTGTCAAGTAAAGGACATCGTGTAAAGGGGTCAAGTAAAGGACATCGTGTGAAGGGGTCAAGTAAAGGACATCGTGTGAAGGGGTCAAGTGAAGGAGATATTAGAATCAATAAAAGCCTATTGACCTCCGGAATAATCATGTGACGGGTGTCAAGTAAAGGACATCGTGTGAAGGGATCAAGTGAAGGAGATATTAGAATCAATAAAAGCCTATTGACTTCCGGAATAATCATGTGACGGGTGTCAAGTAAAGGACATCGTGTGAAGGGGTCAAGTAAAGGACATCGTGTGAAGGGGTCAAGTAAAGGACATCATGTGAAGGGGTCAAGTAAAGGACATCGTGTGAAGGGGTCAAGTGAAGGAGATATTAGAATCAATAAAAGCCTATTGACCTCCGAAATAATCAACTGTTTGTATTTTCAAATTTTTTTTCTTTACATTTGTTGAATAAATAATTTATTTAAACTAATTATTAGTTTAAACATCCGTTCCTTATAACTATTAACTTAATGATACGATAAATAACTGTTTTAGTAATAAAAGTAACTGGCCTGGGTAAAGTAAGAAAGACCCCAGGGTTCAAATGATAATAGCTGCTTGGTTCGGAGAAATTGAAAATCACCAAGAAATCAAAAGGGTGGTTTATATTAAACTATCTGGAACGGAACAGTTGTCAAGAGGAGCTTTTAGCGCGGTTACTCCCTATCTCCATAGGGAGAACCCGCTTATGAGGTTGACCTCATGACGCAATCCGGAAGTGCCGACTAGAAACTTTCACGTTTCAGACCACATAGATCACGAAAATATAGGTGGCTAAAATTTGTGTATGTATATATATATATATATATATATATATATATATATATATATATATATATATATATGCATATATTTATATATATATGCTTGTCTGTTCGCGCTCCTGACTGCTCAAAAATGGCCCGATTTTGATGAAATTTGGCACAAAAATCTGTCTTCTAATTTGAAAGGTCAAGTTCGTTAACCAGCAGAATCCGCCTAGTAGAAGATAGTGTTTGGGGCGAAATTCGCGCAAAAAAAATCGTAACGCTTACGTTTTTGAGTTCATATGGTTGCAGGTACTTGTTTTATAGGTTTGTTAACATAAGAAAACGAATGAAACCATTTTCAAGGCGATATCTGTAACAGTTTCTGAGAAAAGTGGAATCAATGTTTTTGTAAGTCATTATTTTTTTGTGAGTACTTAGAATCGCGGGATTCAATTGAAATATTTTCTACATCTTGGAAATTAATCCTAACTAATATGTTTAAATGTTGGTTATACTTGGAGTTAAGGAAGTATGCGGAAAAAAATATATTTATTAATAGACATAAAAAGTTTTCGGATCTTCATACATTCTTCGTAAATATCTCGATAACGGTTGGGAAATCGTGGTAAGTGGAAGGTGACCATTAGAATGCTTACTAAATTTTCTACAAAAAATATTCCGAAGCAGTATTCGATGGGGCAACGTCAATCGGAGATATAAGCGCTTAAAACTGAAAAAGTGTTTGTTTTGTTGTTTTGAAAGGGTTTTTCTCTTTGTTTATCTCACTTATTAATTGGTTGTTCTTTTGTTTTAAATTGAATTTATCAGTAAAATTAGAATTGTAGGTAAAGAAGCTACGAAACTATAAAAGAGATTGTTGATAAGATTGGAGTGGCTGTGGTAATAAAGATGGCTGTGGCCAATATCATGATGACGTAGGCATTGGTTTGTTTTGAATTCTACTATCTATATATCCTTCCTCATAGCCTCCAACTGAAGTTATCGTTACTGAAGCACATATTTACAGTTGAGAAAACGAATTTTCTAGTAAAACAAGATACTTAAAATGACAAGGAATTTTTGGTGGTTTAGAATAGAGCCTTCTCAGCAGTAGTCGAAGAGTAAGTACGTTTTTAGTACATAATTGTATTGACTTATACAGATTAAGAATTACCTGCTTCTGTGTAAGTTGGCTACGGTCAGCTTCCTGTGATTTGTGAAACTAATCTATTCCATCTCTTCGAGATGTAAGTAACCGCGCTAAGATGACGCAGTTCCTGCGAGTTGGACTTTTTGTAATTGCCTATGAAGTTTTTTTAGAATATTCGTTCAGAGCATTAACTACAATTATTTGTGAACATACTTATAAAATAAGAACTTTTTTCGGTAGCTTTAAGTATATGAAAAAAAAAGAAATTTGACAAAGGTTAATTTGTTATTAAATCTTTTCGTGCTGGTAATATGGCCCCCCAAGAAAGATAAATAAAATGACTTATGTATGACATTTTCATTTAGTACAAAATCTTTAAAATGCATTACAAAGTAGAAAATAATTTATAAAGTAACTTGGAAAGCGTTATTAAGGAACCGTTTAATTGCTTTATGACTTTCTCTTCTCAATCACAAGCGTTATTAAGGATCCATTTAATTGCTTCATGACTTTCTCTTCTCAATCACAAGCGTTATTAAGGATCCATTTAATTGCTTCATGACTTTCTCTTCTCAATCACAAGCGTTATTAAGGAACCGTTTAATTGCTTTATGACTTTCTCTTCTCAATCACAAGCGTTATTAAGGAACCGTTTAATTGCTTCATGACTTTCTCTTCTCAATCACAAGCGTTATTAAGGAACCGTTTAATTGCTTCATGACTTTCTCTTCTCAATCATAAGCGTTATTAAGGAACCGTTTAATTGCTTTATGACTTTCTCTTCTCAATCACAAGCGTTATTAAGCAACCGTTTAATTGCTTCATGACTTTCTCTTCTCAATCACAAGCGTTATTAAGGATCCGTTTAATTGCTTCATGACTTTCTCTTCTCAATCACAAGCGTTATTAAGGATCCGTTTAATTGCTTCATGACTTTCTCTTCTCAATCACAAGCGTTATTAAGGAACCGTTTAATTGCTTTATGACTTTCTCTTCTCAATCACAAGCGTTATTAAGGAACCGTTTAATTGCTTTATGACTTTCTCTTCTCAATCACAAGCGTTATTAAGGAACCGTTTAATTGCTTCATGACTTTCTCTTCTCAATCACAAGCGTTATTAAGGAACCGTTTAATTGCTTCATGACTTTCTCTTCTCAATCACAAGCGTTATTAAGGAACCCTTTAATTGCTTCATGACTTTCTCTTCTCAATCACAAGCGTTATTAAGTAACCGTTTAATTGCTTTATGACTTTCTCTTCTCAATCACAAGCGTTATTAAGGATCCGTTTAATTGCTTCATGACTTTCTCTTCTCAATCACAAGCGTTATTAAGGATCCGTTTAATTGCTTCATGACTTTCTCTTCTCAATCACAAGCGTTATTAAGGAACCGTTTAATTGCTTTATGACTTTCTCTTCTCAATCACAAGCGTTATTAAGGAACCGTTTAATTGCTTCATGACTTTCTCTTCTCAATCACAAGCGTTATTAAGGATCCGTTTAATTGCTTCATGACTTTCTCTTCTCAATCACAAGCGTTATTAAGGATCCGTTTAATTGCTTCATGACTTTCTCTTCTCAATCACAAGCGTTATTAAGGATCCGTTTAATTGCTTTATGACTTTCTCTTCTCAATCACAAGCGTTATTAAGGAACCGTTTAATTGCTTTATGACTTTCTCTTCTCAATCACAAGCGTTATTAAGGAACCGTTTAATTGCTTTATGACTTTCTCTTCTCAATCACAAGCGTTATTAAGGATCCGTTTAATTGCTTTATGACTTTCTCTTCTCAATCACAAGCGTTATTAAGGATCCGTTTAATTGCTTTATGACTTTCTCTTCTTAATCACAAGCGTTATTAAGGATCCGTTTAATTGCTTCATGACTTTCTCTTCTCAATCACAAGCGTTATTAAGGAACCGTTTAATTGATTTATGACTTTCTCTTCTCAATCACAAGCGTTATTAAGGAACCGATTAATTGATTTATGACTTTCTCTTCTCAATCACAAGCGTTATTAAGGAACCGTTTAATTGCTTCATGACTTTCTCTTCTCAATCACAAGCGTTATTAAGGATCCATTTAATTGCTTCATGACTTTCTCTTCTCAATCACAAGCGTTATTAAGGATCCATTTAATTGCTTCATGACTTTCTCTTCTACTTGCAAAAATCACAAGCGTTATTAAGGATCCATTTAATTGCTTTATGACTTTCTCTTCTCAATCACAAGCGTTATTAAGGATCCGTTTAATTGCTTCATGACTTTCTCTTCTCAATCACAAGCGTTATTAAGGATCCATTTAATTGCTTCATGACTTTCTCTTCTCAATCACAAGCGTTATTAAGGAACCGTTTAATTGCTTTATGACTTTCTCTTCTCAATCACAAGCGTTATTAAGGAACCGTTTAATTGCTTCATGACTTTCTCTTCTCAATCACAAGCGTTATTAAGGAACCGTTTAATTGCTTCATGACTTTCTCTTCTCAATCACAAGCGTTATTAAGGAACCGTTTAATTGCTTTATGACTTTCTCTTCTCAATCACAAGCGTTATTAAGGAACCGTTTAATTGCTTTATGACTTTCTCTTCTCAATCACAAGCGTTATTAAGGAACCGTTTAATTGCTTTATGACTTTCTCTTCTCAATCACAAGCGTTATTAAGGAACCGTTTAATTGCTTCATGACTTTCTCTTCTCAATCACAAGCGTTATTAAGGAACCGTTTAATTGCTTCATGACTTTCTCTTCTCAATCACAAGCGTTATTAAGGAACCCTTTAATTGCTTCATGACTTTCTCTTCTCAATCACAAGCGTTATTAAGGAACCGTTTAATTGCTTTATGACTTTCTCTTCTCAATCACAAGCGTTATTAAGGATCCGTTTAATTGCTTCATGACTTTCTCTTCTCAATCACAAGCCTTATTAAGGATCCGTTTAATTGCTTCATGACTTTCTCTTCTCAATCACAAGCGTTATTAAGGAACCGTTTAATTGCTTCATGACTTTCTCTTCTCAATCACAAGCGTTATTAAGGAACCGTTTAATTGCTTCATGACTTTCTCTTCTCAATCACAAGCGTTATTAAGGAACCGTTTAATTGCTTTATGACTTTCTCTTCTCAATCACAAGCGTTATTAAGGAACCGTTTAATTGCTTTATGACTTTCTCTTCTCAATCACAAGCGTTATTAAGGAACCGTTTAATTGCTTTATGACTTTCTCTTCTCAATCACAAGCGTTATTAAGGAACCGTTTAATTGCTTCATGACTTTCTCTTCTCAATCACAAGCGTTATTAAGGAACCGTTTAATTGCTTCATGACTTTCTCTTCTCAATCACAAGCGTTATTAAGGAACCCTTTAATTGCTTCATGACTTTCTCTTCTCAATCACAAGCGTTATTAAGGAACCGTTTAATTGCTTTATGACTTTCTCTTCTCAATCACAAGCGTTATTAAGGATCCGTTTAATTGCTTCATGACTTTCTCTTCTCAATCACAAGCCTTATTAAGGATCCGTTTAATTGCTTCATGACTTTCTCTTCTCAATCACAAGCGTTATTAAGGAACCGTTTAATTGCTTCATGACTTTCTCTTCTCAATCACAAGCGTTATTAAGGAACCGTTTAATTGCTTCATGACTTTCTCTTCTCAATCACAAGCGTTATTAAGGATCCGTTTAATTGCTTCATGACTTTCTCTTCTCAATCACAAGCGTTATTAAGGATCCGTTTAATTGCTTCATGACTTTCTCTTCTCAATCACAAGCGTTATTAAGGATCCGTTTAATTGCTTTATGACTTTCTCTTCTCAACCACAAGCGTTATTAAGGATCCGTTTAATTGCTTTATGACTTTCTCTTCTCAATCACAAGCGTTATTAAGGAACCGTTTAATTGCTTTATGACTTTCTCTTCTCAATCACAAGCGTTATTAAGGATCCGTTTAATTGCTTTATGACTTTCTCTTCTCAATCACAAGCGTTATTAAGGATCCGTTTAATTGCTTTATGACTTTCTCTTCTCAATCACAAGCGTTATTAAGGATCCGTTTAATTGCTTCATGACTTTCTCTTCTCAATCACAAGCGTTATTAAGGAACCGTTTAATTGATTTATGACTTTCTCTTCTCAATCACAAGCGTTATTAAGGAACCGATTAATTGATTTATGACTTTCTCTTCTCAATCACAAGCGTTATTAAGGAACCGTTTAATTTCTTCATGACTTTCTCGTCTCAATCACAAGCGTTATTAAGGATCCATTTAATTGCTTCATGACTTTCTCTTCTCAATCACAAGCGTTATTAAGGATCCATTTAATTGCTTCATGACTTTCTCTTCTACTTGCAAAAATCACAAGCGTTATTAAGGATCCATTTAATTGCTTTATGACTTTCTCTTCTCAATCACAAGCGTTATTAAGGATCCGTTTAATTGCTTCATGACTTTCTCTTCTCAATCACAAGCGTTATTAAGGAACCGTTTAATTGCTTCATGACTTTCTCTTCTCAATCACAAGCGTTATTAAGGAACCCTTTAATTGCTTCATGACTTTCTCTTCTCAATCACAAGCGTTATTAAGGAACCGTTTAATTGCTTTATGACTTTCTCTTCTCAATCACAAAAGTTATTAAGGATCCGTTTAATTGCTTCATGACTTTCTCTTCTCAATCACAAGCGTTATTAAGGATCCGTTTAATTGCTTCATGACTTTCTCTTCTCAATCACAAGCGTTATTAAGGAACCGTTTAATTGCTTCATGACTTTCTCTTCTCAATCACAAGCGTTATTAAGGAACCGTTTAATTGCTTCATGACTTTCTCTTCTCAATCACAAGCGTTATTAAGGATCCGTTTAATTGCTTCATGACTTTCTCTTCTCAATCACAAGCGTTATTAAGGATCCGTTTAATTGCTTCATGACTTTCTCTTCTCAATCACAAGCGTTATTAAGGATCCGTTTAATTGCTTTATGACTTTCTCTTCTCAATCACAAGCGTTATTAAGGAACCCTTTAATTGCTTCATGACTTTCTCTTCTCAATCACAAGCGTTATTAAGTAACCGTTTAATTGCTTTATGACTTTCTCTTCTCAATCACAAGCGTTATTAAGGATCCGTTTAATTGCTTCATGACTTTCTCTTCTCAATCACAAGCGTTATTAAGGATCCGTTTAATTGCTTCATGACTTTCTCTTCTCAATCACAAGCGTTATTAAGGAACCGTTTAATTGCTTTATGACTTTCTCTTCTCAATCACAAGCGTTATTAAGGAACCGTTTAATTGCTTCATGACTTTCTCTTCTCAATCACAAGCGTTATTAAGGATCCGTTTAATTGCTTCATGACTTTCTCTTCTCAATCACAAGCGTTATTAAGGATCCGTTTAATTGCTTCATGACTTTCTCTTCTCAATCACAAGCGTTATTAAGGATCCGTTTAATTGCTTTATGACTTTCTCTTCTCAATCACAAGCGTTATTAAGGAACCGTTTAATTGCTTTATGACTTTCTCTTCTCAATCACAAGCGTTATTAAGGAACCGTTTAATTGCTTTATGACTTTCTCTTCTCAATCACAAGCGTTATTAAGGATCCGTTTAATTGCTTTATGACTTTCTCTTCTCAATCACAAGCGTTATTAAGGATCCGTTTAATTGCTTTATGACTTTCTCTTCTTAATCACAAGCGTTATTAAGGATCCGTTTAATTGCTTCATGACTTTCTCTTCTCAATCACAAGCGTTATTAAGGAACCGTTTAATTGATTTATGACTTTCTCTTCTCAATCACAAGCGTTATTAAGGAACCGATTAATTGATTTATGACTTTCTCTTCTCAATCACAAGCGTTATTAAGGAACCGTTTAATTGCTTCATGACTTTCTCTTCTCAATCACAAGCGTTATTAAGGATCCATTTAATTGCTTCATGACTTTCTCTTCTCAATCACAAGCGTTATTAAGGATCCATTTAATTGCTTCATGACTTTCTCTTCTACTTGCAAAAATCACAAGCGTTATTAAGGATCCATTTAATTGCTTTATGACTTTCTCTTCTCAATCACAAGCGTTATTAAGGATCCGTTTAATTGCTTCATGACTTTCTCTTCTCAATCACAAGCGTTATTAAGGATCCATTTAATTGCTTCATGACTTTCTCTTCTCAATCACAAGCGTTATTAAGGAACCGTTTAATTGCTTTATGACTTTCTCTTCTCAATCACAAGCGTTATTAAGGAACCGTTTAATTGCTTCATGACTTTCTCTTCTCAATCACAAGCGTTATTAAGGAACCGTTTAATTGCTTCATGACTTTCTCTTCTCAATCACAAGCGTTATTAAGGAACCGTTTAATTGCTTTATGACTTTCTCTTCTCAATCACAAGCGTTATTAAGGAACCGTTTAATTGCTTTATGACTTTCTCTTCTCAATCACAAGCGTTATTAAGGAACCGTTTAATTGCTTTATGACTTTCTCTTCTCAATCACAAGCGTTATTAAGGAACCGTTTAATTGCTTCATGACTTTCTCTTCTCAATCACAAGCGTTATTAAGGAACCGTTTAATTGCTTCATGACTTTCTCTTCTCAATCACAAGCGTTATTAAGGAACCCTTTAATTGCTTCATGACTTTCTCTTCTCAATCACAAGCGTTATTAAGGAACCGTTTAATTGCTTTATGACTTTCTCTTCTCAATCACAAGCGTTATTAAGGATCCGTTTAATTGCTTCATGACTTTCTCTTCTCAATCACAAGCCTTATTAAGGATCCGTTTAATTGCTTCATGACTTTCTCTTCTCAATCACAAGCGTTATTAAGGAACCGTTTAATTGCTTCATGACTTTCTCTTCTCAATCACAAGCGTTATTAAGGAACCGTTTAATTGCTTCATGACTTTCTCTTCTCAATCACAAGCGTTATTAAGGATCCGTTTAATTGCTTCATGACTTTCTCTTCTCAATCACAAGCGTTATTAAGGATCCGTTTAATTGCTTCATGACTTTCTCTTCTCAATCACAAGCGTTATTAAGGATCCGTTTAATTGCTTTATGACTTTCTCTTCTCAACCACAAGCGTTATTAAGGATCCGTTTAATTGCTTTATGACTTTCTCTTCTCAATCACAAGCGTTATTAAGGAACCGTTTAATTGCTTTATGACTTTCTCTTCTCAATCACAAGCGTTATTAAGGATCCGTTTAATTGCTTTATGACTTTCTCTTCTCAATCACAAGCGTTATTAAGGATCCGTTTAATTGCTTTATGACTTTCTCTTCTCAATCACAAGCGTTATTAAGGATCCGTTTAATTGCTTCATGACTTTCTCTTCTCAATCACAAGCGTTATTAAGGAACCGTTTAATTGATTTATGACTTTCTCTTCTCAATCACAAGCGTTATTAAGGAACCGATTAATTGATTTATGACTTTCTCTTCTCAATCACAAGCGTTATTAAGGAACCGTTTAATTTCTTCATGACTTTCTCGTCTCAATCACAAGCGTTATTAAGGATCCATTTAATTGCTTCATGACTTTCTCTTCTCAATCACAAGCGTTATTAAGGATCCATTTAATTGCTTCATGACTTTCTCTTCTACTTGCAAAAATCACAAGCGTTATTAAGGATCCATTTAATTGCTTTATGACTTTCTCTTCTCAATCACAAGCGTTATTAAGGATCCGTTTAATTGCTTCATGACTTTCTCTTCTCAATCACAAGCGTTATTAAGGAACCGTTTAATTGCTTCATGACTTTCTCTTCTCAATCACAAGCGTTATTAAGGAACCCTTTAATTGCTTCATGACTTTCTCTTCTCAATCACAAGCGTTATTAAGGAACCGTTTAATTGCTTTATGACTTTCTCTTCTCAATCACAAGCGTTATTAAGGATCCGTTTAATTGCTTCATGACTTTCTCTTCTCAATCACAAGCGTTATTAAGGATCCGTTTAATTGCTTCATGACTTTCTCTTCTCAATCACAAGCGTTATTAAGGAACCGTTTAATTGCTTCATGACTTTCTCTTCTCAATCACAAGCGTTATTAAGGAACCGTTTAATTGCTTCATGACTTTCTCTTCTCAATCACAAGCGTTATTAAGGATCCGTTTAATTGCTTCATGACTTTCTCTTCTCAATCACAAGCGTTATTAAGGATCCGTTTAATTGCTTCATGACTTTCTCTTCTCAATCACAAGCGTTATTAAGGATCCGTTTAATTGCTTTATGACTTTCTCTTCTCAATCACAAGCGTTATTAAGGATCCGTTTAATTGCTTTATGACTTTCTCTTCTCAATCACAAGCGTTATTAAGGAACCGTTTAATTGCTTTATGACTTTCTCTTCTCAATCACAAGCGTTATTAAGGATCCGTTTAATTGCTTTATGACTTTCTCTTCTCAATCACAAGCGTTATTAAGGATCCGTTTAATTGCTTTATGACTTTCTCTTCTCAATCACAAGCGTTATTAAGGATCCGTTTAATTGCTTCATGACTTTCTCTTCTCAATCACAAGCGTTATTAAGGAACCGTTTAATTGATTTATGACTTTCTCTTCTCAATCACAAGCGTTATTAAGGAACCGATTAATTGATTTATGACTTTCTCTTCTCAATCACAAGCGTTATTAAGGAACCGTTTAATTGCTTCATGACTTTCTCTTCTCAATCACAAGCGTTATTAAGGATCAATTTAATTGCTTCATGACTTTCTCTTCTCAATCACAAGCATTATTAAGGATCCATTTAATTGCTTTATGACTTTCTCTTCTCAATCACAAGCGTTATTAAGGATCCGTTTAATTGCTTCATGACTTTCTCATCTCAATCACAAGCGTTATTAAGGAACCGTTTAATTGCTTTATGACTTTCTCTTCTCAATCACAAGCGTTATTAAGGAACCGTTTAATTGCTTCATGACTTTCTCTTCTCAATCACAAGCGTTATTAAGGATCCATTTAATTGCTTCATGACTTTCTCTTCTCAATCACAAGCGTTATTAAGCATCCGTTTAATTGCTTCATGACTTTCTCTTCTCAATCACAAGCGTTATTAAGGATCCGTTTAATTGCTTTATGACTTTCTCTTCTCAATCACAAGCGTTATTAAGGATCCGTTTAATTGCTTTATGACTTTCTCTTCTCAATCACAAGCGTTATTAAGGAACCGTTTAATTGCTTTATGACTTTCTCTTCTCAATCACAAGCGTTATTAAGGATCCGTTTAATTGCTTTATGACTTTCTCTTCTCAATCACAAGCGTTATTAAGGAACCGTTTAATTGCTTCATGACTTTCTCTTCTCAATCACAAGCGTTATTAAGGAACCGTTTAATTGATTTATGACTTTCTCTTCTCAATCACAAGCGTTATTAAGGAACCGTTTAATTGATTTATGACTTTCTCTTCTCAATCACAAGCGTTATTAAGGATCCATTTAATTGCTTCATGACTTTCTCTTCTACTTGCAAAAATCACAAGCGTTATTAAGGATCCGTTTAATTGCTTCATGACTTTCTCTTCTCAATCATAAGCGTTATTAAGGATCCATTTAATTGCTTCATGACTTTCTCTTCTCAATCACAAGCGTTATTAAGGATCCATTTAATTGCTTTATGACTTTCTCTTCTCAATCACAAGCGTTATTAAGGATCCATTTAATTGCTTTATGACTTTCTCTTCTCAATCACAAGCGTTATTAAGGATCCATTTAATTGCTTTATGACTTTCTCTTCTCAATCACAAGCGTTATTAAGGATCCGTTTAATTGCTTCATGACTTTCTCTTCTCAATCACAAGCGTTATTAAGGAACCGTTTAATTGCTTTATGACTTTCTCTTCTCAATCACAAGCGTTATTAAGGATCTATTTAATTGCTTTATGACTTTCTCTTCTCAATCACAAGCGTTATTAAGGATCCATTTAATTGCTTCATGACTTTCTCTTCTCAATCACAAGCGTTATTAAGGATCCATTTAATTGCTTCATGACTTTCTCTTCTCAATCACAAGCATTATTAAGGATCCATTTAATTGCTTTATGACTTTCTCTTCTCAATCACAAGCGTTATTAAGGAACCGTTTAATTGCTTTATGACTTTCTCTTCTCAATCACAAGCGTTATTAAGGATCCATTTAATTGCTTTATGACTTTCTCTTCTCAATCACAAGCGTTATTAAGGAACCGTTTAATTGCTTTATGACTTTCTCTTCTCAATCACAAGCGTTATTAAGGATCCGTTTAATTGCTTTATGACTTTCTCTTCTCAATCAAAAGCGTTATTAAGGAACCGTTTAATTGCTTCATGACTTTCTCTTCTCAATCACAAGCGTTATTAAGGAACCGTTTAATTGCTTCATGACTTTCTCTTCTCAATCACAAGCGTTATTAAGGAACCGTTTAATTGCTTCATGACTTTCTCTTCTCAATCACAAGCGTTATTAAGGATCTATTTAATTGCTTTATGACTTTCTCTTCTCAATCACAAGCGTTATTAAGGATCCGTTTAATTGCTTCATGACTTTCTCTTCTCAATCACAAGCGTTATTAAGGATCCATTTAATTGCTTCATGACTTTCTCTTCTCAATCACAAGCGTTATTAAGGATCCATTTAATTGCTTTATGACTTTCTTTTCTCAATCACAAGCGTTATTAAGGATCCATTTAATTGCTTTATGACTTTCTCTTCTCAATCACAAGCGTTATTAAGGATCCATTTAATTGCTTCATGACTTTCTCTTCTCAATCACAAGCGTTATTAAGGATCTATTTAATTGCTTTATGACTTTCTCTTCTCAATCACAAGCGTTATTAAGGATCCATTTAATTGCTTTATGACTTTCTCTTCTCAATCACAAGCGTTATTAAGAAACCGTTTAATTGCTTTATGACTTTCTCTTCTCAATCACAAGCGTTATTAAGGATCCATTTAATTGCTTTATGACTTTCTCTTCTCAATCACAAGCGTTATTAAGGATCCATTTAATTGCTTCATGACTTTCTCTTCTCAATCACAAGCGTTATTAAGGAACCGTTTAATTGCTTTATGACTTTCTCTTCTCAATCACAAGCGTTATTAAGGATCTATTTAATTGCTTTATGACTTTCTCTTCTCAATCTCAAGCGTTATTAAGGATCCATTTAATTGCTTTATGACTTTCTCTTCTCAATCACAAGCGTTATTAAGGATCCGTTTAATTGCTTCATGACTTTCTCTTCTCAATCACAAGCGTTATTAAGGATCCATTTAATTGCTTTATGACTTTCTCTTCTCAATCACAAGCGTTATTAAGGATCCATTTAATTGCTTCATGACTTTCTCTTCTCAATCACAAGCGTTATTAAGGATCTATTTAATTGCTTTATGACTTTCTCTTCTCAATCACAAGCGTTATTAAGGAACCGTTTAATTGCTTCATGAATTTCTCTTCTCAATCACAAGCGTTATTAAGGAACCGTTTAATTGCTTTATGACTTTCTCTTCTCAATCACAAGCGTTATTAAGGAACCGTTTAATTGCTTTATGACTTTCTCTTCTCAATCACAAGCGTTATTAAGGATCCATTTAATTGCTTCATGACTTTCTCTTCTCAATCACAAGCGTTATTAAGGATCTATTTAAATGCTTTATGACTTTCTCTTCTCAATCACAAGCGTTATTAAGGAACCGTTTAATTGCTTTATGACTTTCTCTTCTCAATCACAAGCGTTATTAAGGAACCGTTTAATTGCTTTATGACTTTCTCTTCTCAATCACAAGCGTTATTAAGGAACCGTTTAATTGATTTATGACTTTCTCTTCTCAATCACAAGCGTTATTAAGGATCCATTTAATTGCTTTATGACTTTCTCTTCTCAATCACAAGCGTTATTAAGGATCTATTTAATTGCTTTATGACTTTCTCTTCTCAATCACAAGCGTTATTAAGGATCCGTTTAATTGCTTTATGACTTTCTCTTCTCAATCACAAGCGTTATTAAGGAACCGTTTAATTGCTTTATGACTTTCTCTTCTCAATCACAAGCGTTATTAAGGAACCGTTTAATTGCTTTATGACTTTCTCTTCTCAATCACAAGCGTTATTAAGGAACCGTTTAATTGCTTTATGACTTTCTCTTCTCAATCACAAGCGTTATTAAGGAACCGTTTAATTGCTTTATGACTTTCTCTTCTCAATCACAAGCGTTATTAAGGAACCGTTTAATTGCTTTATGGCTTTCTCTTCTCAATCACAAGCGTTATTAAGGAACCGTTTAATTGATTTATGACTTTCTCTTCTCAATCACAAGCGTTATTAAGGATCCGTTTAATTGCTTTATGACTTTCTCTTCTCAATCACAAGCGTTATTAAGGAACCGTTTAATTGCTTTATGACTTTCTCTTCTCAATCACAAGCGTTATTAAGGAACCGTTTAATTGCTTTATGACTTTCTCTTCTCAATCACAAGCGTTATTAAGGAACCGTTTAATTGCTTTATGACTTTCTCTTCTCAATCACAAGCGTTATTAAGGATCCATTTAATTGCTTTATGACTTTCTCTTCTCAATCACAAGCGTTATTAAGGATCTATTTAATTGCTTTATGACTTTCTCTTCTCAATCACAAGCGTTATTAAGGAACCGTTTAATTGCTTTATGACTTTCTCTTCTCAATCACAAGCGTTATTAAGGATCCATTTAATTGCTTTATGACTTTCTCTTCTCAATCACAAGCGTTATTAAGGATCTATTTAATTGCTTTATGACTTTCTCTTCTCAATCACAAGCGTTATTAAGGAACCGTTTAATTGCTTTATGACTTTCTCTTCTCAATCACAAGCGTTATTAAGGATCCATTTAATTGCTTTATGACTTTCTATTCTCAATCACAAGCGTTATTAAGGATCCGTTTAATTGCTTTATGACTTTCTCTTCTCAATCACAAGCGTTATTAAGGAACCGTTTAATTGCTTTATGACTTTCTCTTCTCAATCACAAGCGTTATTAAGGATCCATTTAATTGCTTTATGACTTTCTCTTCTCAATCACAAGCGTTATTAAGGAACCGTTTAATTGCTTTATGACTTTCTCTTCTCAATCACAAGAGTTATTAAGGATCTATTTAATTGCTTTATGACTTTCTCTTCTCAATCACAAGCGTTATTAAGGATCCGTTTAATTGCTTTATGACTTTCTCTTCTCAATCACAAGCGTTATTAAGGAACCGTTTAATTGCTTTATGACTTTCTCTTCTCAATCACAAGCGTTATTAAGGAACCGTTTAATTGCTTTATGACTTTCTCTTCTCAATCACAAGCGTTATTAAGGAACCGTTTAATTGCTTTATGACTTTCTCTTCTCAATCACAAGCGTTATTAAGGAACCGTTTAATTGCTTTATGACTTTCTCTTCTCAATCACAAGCGTTATTAAAGAACCGTTTAATTGCTTTATGGCTTTCTCTTCTCAATCACAAGCGTTATTAAGGAACCGTTTAATTGATTTATGACTTTCTCTTCTCAATCACAAGCGTTATTAAGGATCCGTTTAATTGCTTTATGACTTTCTCTTCTCAATCACAAGCGTTATTAAGGAACCGTTTAATTGCTTTATGACTTTCTCTTCTCAATCACAAGCGTTATTAAGGAACCGTTTAATTGCTTTATGACTTTCTCTTCTCAATCACAAGCGTTATTAAGGAACCGTTTAATTGCTTTATGACTTTCTCTTCTCAATCACAAGCGTTATTAAGGATCCATTTAATTGCTTTATGACTTTCTCTTCTCAATCACAAGCGTTATTAAGGATCTATTTAATTGCTTTATGACTTTCTCTTCTCAATCACAAGCGTTATTAAGGAACCGTTTAATTGCTTTATGACTTTCTCTTCTCAATCACAAGCGTTATTAAGGATCCATTTAATTGCTTTATGACTTTCTCTTCTCAATCACAAGCGTTATTAAGGATCTATTTAATTGCTTTATGACTTTCTCTTCTCAATCACAAGCGTTATTAAGGAACCGTTTAATTGCTTTATGACTTTCTCTTCTCAATCACAAGCGTTATTAAGGATCCATTTAATTGCTTTATGACTTTCTCTTCTCAATCACAAGCGTTATTAAGGATCTGTTTAATTGCTTTATGACTTTCTCTTCTCAATCACAAGCGTTATTAAGGAACCGTTTAATTGCTTTATGACTTTCTCTTCTCAATCACAAGCGTTATTAAGGAACCGTTTAATTGCTTCATGACTTTCTCTTCTCAATCACAAGCGTTATTAAGGAACCGTTTAATTGCTTCATGACTTTCTCTTCTCAATCATAAGCGTTATTAAGGAACCGTTTAATTGCTTTATGACTTTCTCTTCTCAATCACAAGCGTTATTAAGCAACCGTTTAATTGCTTCATGACTTTCTCTTCTCAATCACAAGCGTTATTAAGGATCCGTTTAATTGCTTCATGACTTTCTCTTCTCAATCACAAGCGTTATTAAGGATCCGTTTAATTGCTTCATGACTTTCTCTTCTCAATCACAAGCGTTATTAAGGAACCGTTTAATTGCTTTATGACTTTCTCTTCTCAATCACAAGCGTTATTAAGGAACCGTTTAATTGCTTTATGACTTTCTCTTCTCAATCACAAGCGTTATTAAGGAACCGTTTAATTGCTTCATGACTTTCTCTTCTCAATCACAAGCGTTATTAAGGAACCGTTTAATTGCTTCATGACTTTCTCTTCTCAATCACAAGCGTTATTAAGGAACCCTTTAATTGCTTCATGACTTTCTCTTCTCAATCACAAGCGTTATTAAGTAACCGTTTAATTGCTTTATGACTTTCTCTTCTCAATCACAAGCGTTATTAAGGATCCGTTTAATTGCTTCATGACTTTCTCTTCTCAATCACAAGCGTTATTAAGGATCCGTTTAATTGCTTCATGACTTTCTCTTCTCAATCACAAGCGTTATTAAGGAACCGTTTAATTGCTTTATGACTTTCTCTTCTCAATCACAAGCGTTATTAAGGAACCGTTTAATTGCTTCATGACTTTCTCTTCTCAATCACAAGCGTTATTAAGGATCCGTTTAATTGCTTCATGACTTTCTCTTCTCAATCACAAGCGTTATTAAGGATCCGTTTAATTGCTTCATGACTTTCTCTTCTCAATCACAAGCGTTATTAAGGATCCGTTTAATTGCTTTATGACTTTCTCTTCTCAATCACAAGCGTTATTAAGGAACCGTTTAATTGCTTTATGACTTTCTCTTCTCAATCACAAGCGTTATTAAGGAACCGTTTAATTGCTTTATGACTTTCTCTTCTCAATCACAAGCGTTATTAAGGATCCGTTTAATTGCTTTATGACTTTCTCTTCTCAATCACAAGCGTTATTAAGGATCCGTTTAATTGCTTTATGACTTTCTCTTCTTAATCACAAGCGTTATTAAGGATCCGTTTAATTGCTTCATGACTTTCTCTTCTCAATCACAAGCGTTATTAAGGAACCGTTTAATTGATTTATGACTTTCTCTTCTCAATCACAAGCGTTATTAAGGAACCGATTAATTGATTTATGACTTTCTCTTCTCAATCACAAGCGTTATTAAGGAACCGTTTAATTGCTTCATGACTTTCTCTTCTCAATCACAAGCGTTATTAAGGATCCATTTAATTGCTTCATGACTTTCTCTTCTCAATCACAAGCGTTATTAAGGATCCATTTAATTGCTTCATGACTTTCTCTTCTACTTGCAAAAATCACAAGCGTTATTAAGGATCCATTTAATTGCTTTATGACTTTCTCTTCTCAATCACAAGCGTTATTAAGGATCCGTTTAATTGCTTCATGACTTTCTCTTCTCAATCACAAGCGTTATTAAGGATCCATTTAATTGCTTCATGACTTTCTCTTCTCAATCACAAGCGTTATTAAGGAACCGTTTAATTGCTTTATGACTTTCTCTTCTCAATCACAAGCGTTATTAAGGAACCGTTTAATTGCTTCATGACTTTCTCTTCTCAATCACAAGCGTTATTAAGGAACCGTTTAATTGCTTCATGACTTTCTCTTCTCAATCACAAGCGTTATTAAGGAACCGTTTAATTGCTTTATGACTTTCTCTTCTCAATCACAAGCGTTATTAAGGAACCGTTTAATTGCTTTATGACTTTCTCTTCTCAATCACAAGCGTTATTAAGGAACCGTTTAATTGCTTTATGACTTTCTCTTCTCAATCACAAGCGTTATTAAGGAACCGTTTAATTGCTTCATGACTTTCTCTTCTCAATCACAAGCGTTATTAAGGAACCGTTTAATTGCTTCATGACTTTCTCTTCTCAATCACAAGCGTTATTAAGGAACCCTTTAATTGCTTCATGACTTTCTCTTCTCAATCACAAGCGTTATTAAGGAACCGTTTAATTGCTTTATGACTTTCTCTTCTCAATCACAAGCGTTATTAAGGATCCGTTTAATTGCTTCATGACTTTCTCTTCTCAATCACAAGCCTTATTAAGGATCCGTTTAATTGCTTCATGACTTTCTCTTCTCAATCACAAGCGTTATTAAGGAACCGTTTAATTGCTTCATGACTTTCTCTTCTCAATCACAAGCGTTATTAAGGAACCGTTTAATTGCTTCATGACTTTCTCTTCTCAATCACAAGCGTTATTAAGGAACCGTTTAATTGCTTTATGACTTTCTCTTCTCAATCACAAGCGTTATTAAGGAACCGTTTAATTGCTTTATGACTTTCTCTTCTCAATCACAAGCGTTATTAAGGAACCGTTTAATTGCTTTATGACTTTCTCTTCTCAATCACAAGCGTTATTAAGGAACCGTTTAATTGCTTCATGACTTTCTCTTCTCAATCACAAGCGTTATTAAGGAACCGTTTAATTGCTTCATGACTTTCTCTTCTCAATCACAAGCGTTATTAAGGAACCCTTTAATTGCTTCATGACTTTCTCTTCTCAATCACAAGCGTTATTAAGGAACCGTTTAATTGCTTTATGACTTTCTCTTCTCAATCACAAGCGTTATTAAGGATCCGTTTAATTGCTTCATGACTTTCTCTTCTCAATCACAAGCCTTATTAAGGATCCGTTTAATTGCTTCATGACTTTCTCTTCTCAATCACAAGCGTTATTAAGGAACCGTTTAATTGCTTCATGACTTTCTCTTCTCAATCACAAGCGTTATTAAGGAACCGTTTAATTGCTTCATGACTTTCTCTTCTCAATCACAAGCGTTATTAAGGATCCGTTTAATTGCTTCATGACTTTCTCTTCTCAATCACAAGCGTTATTAAGGATCCGTTTAATTGCTTCATGACTTTCTCTTCTCAATCACAAGCGTTATTAAGGATCCGTTTAATTGCTTTATGACTTTCTCTTCTCAACCACAAGCGTTATTAAGGATCCGTTTAATTGCTTTATGACTTTCTCTTCTCAATCACAAGCGTTATTAAGGAACCGTTTAATTGCTTTATGACTTTCTCTTCTCAATCACAAGCGTTATTAAGGATCCGTTTAATTGCTTTATGACTTTCTCTTCTCAATCACAAGCGTTATTAAGGATCCGTTTAATTGCTTTATGACTTTCTCTTCTCAATCACAAGCGTTATTAAGGATCCGTTTAATTGCTTCATGACTTTCTCTTCTCAATCACAAGCGTTATTAAGGAACCGTTTAATTGATTTATGACTTTCTCTTCTCAATCACAAGCGTTATTAAGGAACCGATTAATTGATTTATGACTTTCTCTTCTCAATCACAAGCGTTATTAAGGAACCGTTTAATTTCTTCATGACTTTCTCGTCTCAATCACAAGCGTTATTAAGGATCCATTTAATTGCTTCATGACTTTCTCTTCTCAATCACAAGCGTTATTAAGGATCCATTTAATTGCTTCATGACTTTCTCTTCTACTTGCAAAAATCACAAGCGTTATTAAGGATCCATTTAATTGCTTTATGACTTTCTCTTCTCAATCACAAGCGTTATTAAGGATCCGTTTAATTGCTTCATGACTTTCTCTTCTCAATCACAAGCGTTATTAAGGAACCGTTTAATTGCTTCATGACTTTCTCTTCTCAATCACAAGCGTTATTAAGGAACCCTTTAATTGCTTCATGACTTTCTCTTCTCAATCACAAGCGTTATTAAGGAACCGTTTAATTGCTTTATGACTTTCTCTTCTCAATCACAAAAGTTATTAAGGATCCGTTTAATTGCTTCATGACTTTCTCTTCTCAATCACAAGCGTTATTAAGGATCCGTTTAATTGCTTCATGACTTTCTCTTCTCAATCACAAGCGTTATTAAGGAACCGTTTAATTGCTTCATGACTTTCTCTTCTCAATCACAAGCGTTATTAAGGAACCGTTTAATTGCTTCATGACTTTCTCTTCTCAATCACAAGCGTTATTAAGGATCCGTTTAATTGCTTCATGACTTTCTCTTCTCAATCACAAGCGTTATTAAGGATCCGTTTAATTGCTTCATGACTTTCTCTTCTCAATCACAAGCGTTATTAAGGATCCGTTTAATTGCTTTATGACTTTCTCTTCTCAATCACAAGCGTTATTAAGGAACCCTTTAATTGCTTCATGACTTTCTCTTCTCAATCACAAGCGTTATTAAGTAACCGTTTAATTGCTTTATGACTTTCTCTTCTCAATCACAAGCGTTATTAAGGATCCGTTTAATTGCTTCATGACTTTCTCTTCTCAATCACAAGCGTTATTAAGGATCCGTTTAATTGCTTCATGACTTTCTCTTCTCAATCACAAGCGTTATTAAGGAACCGTTTAATTGCTTTATGACTTTCTCTTCTCAATCACAAGCGTTATTAAGGAACCGTTTAATTGCTTCATGACTTTCTCTTCTCAATCACAAGCGTTATTAAGGATCCGTTTAATTGCTTCATGACTTTCTCTTCTCAATCACAAGCGTTATTAAGGATCCGTTTAATTGCTTCATGACTTTCTCTTCTCAATCACAAGCGTTATTAAGGATCCGTTTAATTGCTTTATGACTTTCTCTTCTCAATCACAAGCGTTATTAAGGAACCGTTTAATTGCTTTATGACTTTCTCTTCTCAATCACAAGCGTTATTAAGGAACCGTTTAATTGCTTTATGACTTTCTCTTCTCAATCACAAGCGTTATTAAGGATCCGTTTAATTGCTTTATGACTTTCTCTTCTCAATCACAAGCGTTATTAAGGATCCGTTTAATTGCTTTATGACTTTCTCTTCTTAATCACAAGCGTTATTAAGGATCCGTTTAATTGCTTCATGACTTTCTCTTCTCAATCACAAGCGTTATTAAGGAACCGTTTAATTGATTTATGACTTTCTCTTCTCAATCACAAGCGTTATTAAGGAACCGATTAATTGATTTATGACTTTCTCTTCTCAATCACAAGCGTTATTAAGGAACCGTTTAATTGCTTCATGACTTTCTCTTCTCAATCACAAGCGTTATTAAGGATCCATTTAATTGCTTCATGACTTTCTCTTCTCAATCACAAGCGTTATTAAGGATCCATTTAATTGCTTCATGACTTTCTCTTCTACTTGCAAAAATCACAAGCGTTATTAAGGATCCATTTAATTGCTTTATGACTTTCTCTTCTCAATCACAAGCGTTATTAAGGATCCGTTTAATTGCTTCATGACTTTCTCTTCTCAATCACAAGCGTTATTAAGGATCCATTTAATTGCTTCATGACTTTCTCTTCTCAATCACAAGCGTTATTAAGGAACCGTTTAATTGCTTTATGACTTTCTCTTCTCAATCACAAGCGTTATTAAGGAACCGTTTAATTGCTTCATGACTTTCTCTTCTCAATCACAAGCGTTATTAAGGAACCGTTTAATTGCTTCATGACTTTCTCTTCTCAATCACAAGCGTTATTAAGGAACCGTTTAATTGCTTTATGACTTTCTCTTCTCAATCACAAGCGTTATTAAGGAACCGTTTAATTGCTTTATGACTTTCTCTTCTCAATCACAAGCGTTATTAAGGAACCGTTTAATTGCTTTATGACTTTCTCTTCTCAATCACAAGCGTTATTAAGGAACCGTTTAATTGCTTCATGACTTTCTCTTCTCAATCACAAGCGTTATTAAGGAACCGTTTAATTGCTTCATGACTTTCTCTTCTCAATCACAAGCGTTATTAAGGAACCCTTTAATTGCTTCATGACTTTCTCTTCTCAATCACAAGCGTTATTAAGGAACCGTTTAATTGCTTTATGACTTTCTCTTCTCAATCACAAGCGTTATTAAGGATCCGTTTAATTGCTTCATGACTTTCTCTTCTCAATCACAAGCCTTATTAAGGATCCGTTTAATTGCTTCATGACTTTCTCTTCTCAATCACAAGCGTTATTAAGGAACCGTTTAATTGCTTCATGACTTTCTCTTCTCAATCACAAGCGTTATTAAGGAACCGTTTAATTGCTTCATGACTTTCTCTTCTCAATCACAAGCGTTATTAAGGATCCGTTTAATTGCTTCATGACTTTCTCTTCTCAATCACAAGCGTTATTAAGGATCCGTTTAATTGCTTCATGACTTTCTCTTCTCAATCACAAGCGTTATTAAGGATCCGTTTAATTGCTTTATGACTTTCTCTTCTCAACCACAAGCGTTATTAAGGATCCGTTTAATTGCTTTATGACTTTCTCTTCTCAATCACAAGCGTTATTAAGGAACCGTTTAATTGCTTTATGACTTTCTCTTCTCAATCACAAGCGTTATTAAGGATCCGTTTAATTGCTTTATGACTTTCTCTTCTCAATCACAAGCGTTATTAAGGATCCGTTTAATTGCTTTATGACTTTCTCTTCTCAATCACAAGCGTTATTAAGGATCCGTTTAATTGCTTCATGACTTTCTCTTCTCAATCACAAGCGTTATTAAGGAACCGTTTAATTGATTTATGACTTTCTCTTCTCAATCACAAGCGTTATTAAGGAACCGATTAATTGATTTATGACTTTCTCTTCTCAATCACAAGCGTTATTAAGGAACCGTTTAATTTCTTCATGACTTTCTCGTCTCAATCACAAGCGTTATTAAGGATCCATTTAATTGCTTCATGACTTTCTCTTCTCAATCACAAGCGTTATTAAGGATCCATTTAATTGCTTCATGACTTTCTCTTCTACTTGCAAAAATCACAAGCGTTATTAAGGATCCATTTAATTGCTTTATGACTTTCTCTTCTCAATCACAAGCGTTATTAAGGATCCGTTTAATTGCTTCATGACTTTCTCTTCTCAATCACAAGCGTTATTAAGGAACCGTTTAATTGCTTCATGACTTTCTCTTCTCAATCACAAGCGTTATTAAGGAACCCTTTAATTGCTTCATGACTTTCTCTTCTCAATCACAAGCGTTATTAAGGAACCGTTTAATTGCTTTATGACTTTCTCTTCTCAATCACAAGCGTTATTAAGGATCCGTTTAATTGCTTCATGACTTTCTCTTCTCAATCACAAGCGTTATTAAGGATCCGTTTAATTGCTTCATGACTTTCTCTTCTCAATCACAAGCGTTATTAAGGAACCGTTTAATTGCTTCATGACTTTCTCTTCTCAATCACAAGCGTTATTAAGGAACCGTTTAATTGCTTCATGACTTTCTCTTCTCAATCACAAGCGTTATTAAGGATCCGTTTAATTGCTTCATGACTTTCTCTTCTCAATCACAAGCGTTATTAAGGATCCGTTTAATTGCTTCATGACTTTCTCTTCTCAATCACAAGCGTTATTAAGGATCCGTTTAATTGCTTTATGACTTTCTCTTCTCAATCACAAGCGTTATTAAGGATCCGTTTAATTGCTTTATGACTTTCTCTTCTCAATCACAAGCGTTATTAAGGAACCGTTTAATTGCTTTATGACTTTCTCTTCTCAATCACAAGCGTTATTAAGGATCCGTTTAATTGCTTTATGACTTTCTCTTCTCAATCACAAGCGTTATTAAGGATCCGTTTAATTGCTTTATGACTTTCTCTTCTCAATCACAAGCGTTATTAAGGATCCGTTTAATTGCTTCATGACTTTCTCTTCTCAATCACAAGCGTTATTAAGGAACCGTTTAATTGATTTATGACTTTCTCTTCTCAATCACAAGCGTTATTAAGGAACCGATTAATTGATTTATGACTTTCTCTTCTCAATCACAAGCGTTATTAAGGAACCGTTTAATTGCTTCATGACTTTCTCTTCTCAATCACAAGCGTTATTAAGGATCAATTTAATTGCTTCATGACTTTCTCTTCTCAATCACAAGCATTATTAAGGATCCATTTAATTGCTTTATGACTTTCTCTTCTCAATCACAAGCGTTATTAAGGATCCGTTTAATTGCTTCATGACTTTCTCATCTCAATCACAAGCGTTATTAAGGAACCGTTTAATTGCTTTATGACTTTCTCTTCTCAATCACAAGCGTTATTAAGGAACCGTTTAATTGCTTCATGACTTTCTCTTCTCAATCACAAGCGTTATTAAGGATCCATTTAATTGCTTCATGACTTTCTCTTCTCAATCACAAGCGTTATTAAGCATCCGTTTAATTGCTTCATGACTTTCTCTTCTCAATCACAAGCGTTATTAAGGATCCGTTTAATTGCTTTATGACTTTCTCTTCTCAATCACAAGCGTTATTAAGGATCCGTTTAATTGCTTTATGACTTTCTCTTCTCAATCACAAGCGTTATTAAGGAACCGTTTAATTGCTTTATGACTTTCTCTTCTCAATCACAAGCGTTATTAAGGATCCGTTTAATTGCTTTATGACTTTCTCTTCTCAATCACAAGCGTTATTAAGGAACCGTTTAATTGCTTCATGACTTTCTCTTCTCAATCACAAGCGTTATTAAGGAACCGTTTAATTGATTTATGACTTTCTCTTCTCAATCACAAGCGTTATTAAGGAACCGTTTAATTGATTTATGACTTTCTCTTCTCAATCACAAGCGTTATTAAGGATCCATTTAATTGCTTCATGACTTTCTCTTCTACTTGCAAAAATCACAAGCGTTATTAAGGATCCGTTTAATTGCTTCATGACTTTCTCTTCTCAATCATAAGCGTTATTAAGGATCCATTTAATTGCTTCATGACTTTCTCTTCTCAATCACAAGCGTTATTAAGGATCCATTTAATTGCTTTATGACTTTCTCTTCTCAATCACAAGCGTTATTAAGGATCCATTTAATTGCTTTATGACTTTCTCTTCTCAATCACAAGCGTTATTAAGGATCCATTTAATTGCTTTATGACTTTCTCTTCTCAATCACAAGCGTTATTAAGGATCCGTTTAATTGCTTCATGACTTTCTCTTCTCAATCACAAGCGTTATTAAGGAACCGTTTAATTGCTTTATGACTTTCTCTTCTCAATCACAAGCGTTATTAAGGATCTATTTAATTGCTTTATGACTTTCTCTTCTCAATCACAAGCGTTATTAAGGATCCATTTAATTGCTTCATGACTTTCTCTTCTCAATCACAAGCGTTATTAAGGATCCATTTAATTGCTTCATGACTTTCTCTTCTCAATCACAAGCATTATTAAGGATCCATTTAATTGCTTTATGACTTTCTCTTCTCAATCACAAGCGTTATTAAGGAACCGTTTAATTGCTTTATGACTTTCTCTTCTCAATCACAAGCGTTATTAAGGATCCATTTAATTGCTTTATGACTTTCTCTTCTCAATCACAAGCGTTATTAAGGAACCGTTTAATTGCTTTATGACTTTCTCTTCTCAATCACAAGCGTTATTAAGGATCCGTTTAATTGCTTTATGACTTTCTCTTCTCAATCAAAAGCGTTATTAAGGAACCGTTTAATTGCTTCATGACTTTCTCTTCTCAATCACAAGCGTTATTAAGGAACCGTTTAATTGCTTCATGACTTTCTCTTCTCAATCACAAGCGTTATTAAGGAACCGTTTAATTGCTTCATGACTTTCTCTTCTCAATCACAAGCGTTATTAAGGATCTATTTAATTGCTTTATGACTTTCTCTTCTCAATCACAAGCGTTATTAAGGATCCGTTTAATTGCTTCATGACTTTCTCTTCTCAATCACAAGCGTTATTAAGGATCCATTTAATTGCTTCATGACTTTCTCTTCTCAATCACAAGCGTTATTAAGGATCCATTTAATTGCTTTATGACTTTCTTTTCTCAATCACAAGCGTTATTAAGGATCCATTTAATTGCTTTATGACTTTCTCTTCTCAATCACAAGCGTTATTAAGGATCCATTTAATTGCTTCATGACTTTCTCTTCTCAATCACAAGCGTTATTAAGGATCTATTTAATTGCTTTATGACTTTCTCTTCTCAATCACAAGCGTTATTAAGGATCCATTTAATTGCTTTATGACTTTCTCTTCTCAATCACAAGCGTTATTAAGAAACCGTTTAATTGCTTTATGACTTTCTCTTCTCAATCACAAGCGTTATTAAGGATCCATTTAATTGCTTTATGACTTTCTCTTCTCAATCACAAGCGTTATTAAGGATCCATTTAATTGCTTCATGACTTTCTCTTCTCAATCACAAGCGTTATTAAGGAACCGTTTAATTGCTTTATGACTTTCTCTTCTCAATCACAAGCGTTATTAAGGATCTATTTAATTGCTTTATGACTTTCTCTTCTCAATCTCAAGCGTTATTAAGGATCCATTTAATTGCTTTATGACTTTCTCTTCTCAATCACAAGCGTTATTAAGGATCCGTTTAATTGCTTCATGACTTTCTCTTCTCAATCACAAGCGTTATTAAGGATCCATTTAATTGCTTTATGACTTTCTCTTCTCAATCACAAGCGTTATTAAGGATCCATTTAATTGCTTCATGACTTTCTCTTCTCAATCACAAGCGTTATTAAGGATCTATTTAATTGCTTTATGACTTTCTCTTCTCAATCACAAGCGTTATTAAGGAACCGTTTAATTGCTTCATGAATTTCTCTTCTCAATCACAAGCGTTATTAAGGAACCGTTTAATTGCTTTATGACTTTCTCTTCTCAATCACAAGCGTTATTAAGGAACCGTTTAATTGCTTTATGACTTTCTCTTCTCAATCACAAGCGTTATTAAGGATCCATTTAATTGCTTCATGACTTTCTCTTCTCAATCACAAGCGTTATTAAGGATCTATTTAAATGCTTTATGACTTTCTCTTCTCAATCACAAGCGTTATTAAGGAACCGTTTAATTGCTTTATGACTTTCTCTTCTCAATCACAAGCGTTATTAAGGAACCGTTTAATTGCTTTATGACTTTCTCTTCTCAATCACAAGCGTTATTAAGGAACCGTTTAATTGATTTATGACTTTCTCTTCTCAATCACAAGCGTTATTAAGGATCCATTTAATTGCTTTATGACTTTCTCTTCTCAATCACAAGCGTTATTAAGGATCTATTTAATTGCTTTATGACTTTCTCTTCTCAATCACAAGCGTTATTAAGGATCCGTTTAATTGCTTTATGACTTTCTCTTCTCAATCACAAGCGTTATTAAGGAACCGTTTAATTGCTTTATGACTTTCTCTTCTCAATCACAAGCGTTATTAAGGAACCGTTTAATTGCTTTATGACTTTCTCTTCTCAATCACAAGCGTTATTAAGGAACCGTTTAATTGCTTTATGACTTTCTCTTCTCAATCACAAGCGTTATTAAGGAACCGTTTAATTGCTTTATGACTTTCTCTTCTCAATCACAAGCGTTATTAAGGAACCGTTTAATTGCTTTATGGCTTTCTCTTCTCAATCACAAGCGTTATTAAGGAACCGTTTAATTGATTTATGACTTTCTCTTCTCAATCACAAGCGTTATTAAGGATCCGTTTAATTGCTTTATGACTTTCTCTTCTCAATCACAAGCGTTATTAAGGAACCGTTTAATTGCTTTATGACTTTCTCTTCTCAATCACAAGCGTTATTAAGGAACCGTTTAATTGCTTTATGACTTTCTCTTCTCAATCACAAGCGTTATTAAGGAACCGTTTAATTGCTTTATGACTTTCTCTTCTCAATCACAAGCGTTATTAAGGATCCATTTAATTGCTTTATGACTTTCTCTTCTCAATCACAAGCGTTATTAAGGATCTATTTAATTGCTTTATGACTTTCTCTTCTCAATCACAAGCGTTATTAAGGAACCGTTTAATTGCTTTATGACTTTCTCTTCTCAATCACAAGCGTTATTAAGGATCCATTTAATTGCTTTATGACTTTCTCTTCTCAATCACAAGCGTTATTAAGGATCTATTTAATTGCTTTATGACTTTCTCTTCTCAATCACAAGCGTTATTAAGGAACCGTTTAATTGCTTTATGACTTTCTCTTCTCAATCACAAGCGTTATTAAGGATCCATTTAATTGCTTTATGACTTTCTATTCTCAATCACAAGCGTTATTAAGGATCCGTTTAATTGCTTTATGACTTTCTCTTCTCAATCACAAGCGTTATTAAGGAACCGTTTAATTGCTTTATGACTTTCTCTTCTCAATCACAAGCGTTATTAAGGATCCATTTAATTGCTTTATGACTTTCTCTTCTCAATCACAAGCGTTATTAAGGAACCGTTTAATTGCTTTATGACTTTCTCTTCTCAATCACAAGAGTTATTAAGGATCTATTTAATTGCTTTATGACTTTCTCTTCTCAATCACAAGCGTTATTAAGGATCCGTTTAATTGCTTTATGACTTTCTCTTCTCAATCACAAGCGTTATTAAGGAACCGTTTAATTGCTTTATGACTTTCTCTTCTCAATCACAAGCGTTATTAAGGAACCGTTTAATTGCTTTATGACTTTCTCTTCTCAATCACAAGCGTTATTAAGGAACCGTTTAATTGCTTTATGACTTTCTCTTCTCAATCACAAGCGTTATTAAGGAACCGTTTAATTGCTTTATGACTTTCTCTTCTCAATCACAAGCGTTATTAAAGAACCGTTTAATTGCTTTATGGCTTTCTCTTCTCAATCACAAGCGTTATTAAGGAACCGTTTAATTGATTTATGACTTTCTCTTCTCAATCACAAGCGTTATTAAGGATCCGTTTAATTGCTTTATGACTTTCTCTTCTCAATCACAAGCGTTATTAAGGAACCGTTTAATTGCTTTATGACTTTCTCTTCTCAATCACAAGCGTTATTAAGGAACCGTTTAATTGCTTTATGACTTTCTCTTCTCAATCACAAGCGTTATTAAGGAACCGTTTAATTGCTTTATGACTTTCTCTTCTCAATCACAAGCGTTATTAAGGATCCATTTAATTGCTTTATGACTTTCTCTTCTCAATCACAAGCGTTATTAAGGATCTATTTAATTGCTTTATGACTTTCTCTTCTCAATCACAAGCGTTATTAAGGAACCGTTTAATTGCTTTATGACTTTCTCTTCTCAATCACAAGCGTTATTAAGGATCCATTTAATTGCTTTATGACTTTCTCTTCTCAATCACAAGCGTTATTAAGGATCTATTTAATTGCTTTATGACTTTCTCTTCTCAATCACAAGCGTTATTAAGGAACCGTTTAATTGCTTTATGACTTTCTCTTCTCAATCACAAGCGTTATTAAGGATCCATTTAATTGCTTTATGACTTTCTCTTCTCAATCACAAGCGTTATTAAGGATCTGTTTAATTGCTTTATGACTTTCTCTTCTCAATCACAAGCGTTATTAAGGAACCGTTTAATTGCTTTATGACTTTCTCTTCTCAATCACAAGCGTTATTAAGGATCCATTTAATTGCTTTATGACTTTCTCTTCTCAATCACAAGCGTTATTAAGGAACCGTTTAATTGCTTTATGACTTTCTCTTCTCAATCACAAGAGTTATTAAGGATCCATTTAATTGCTTTATGACTTTCTCTTCTCAATCACAAGCGTTATTAAGGATCCATTTAATTGCTTTATGACTTTCTCTTCTCAATCACAAGCGTTATTAAGGATCTATTTAATTGCTTTATGACTTTCTCTTCTCAATCACAAGCGTTATTAAGGATCCATTTAATTGCTTTATGACTTTCTCTTCTCAATCACAAGCGTTATTAAGGATCCATTTAATTGCTTTATGACTTTCTCTTCTCAATCACAAGCGTTATTAAGGATCTATTTAATTGCTTTATGACTTTCTCTTCTCAATCACAAGCGTTATTAAGGATCCGTTTAATTGCTTTATGACTTTCTCTTCTCAATCACAAGCGTTATTAAGGATCCGTTTAATTGCTTCATGACTTTCTCTTCTCAATCACAAGCGTTATTAAGGATCCGTTTAATTGCTTCATGACTTTCTCTTCTCAATCACAAGCGTTATTAAGGATCTATTTAATTGCTTTATGACTTTCTCTTCTCAATCACAAGCGTTATTAAGGATCCGTTTAATTGCTTTATGACTTTCTCTTCTCAATCACAAGCGTTATTAAGGATCCGTTTAATTGCTTTATGACTTTCTCTTCTCAATCACAAGCGTTATTAAGGATCCGTTTAATTGCTTTATGACTTTCTCTTCTCAGTCACAAGCGTTATTAAGGATCTATTTAATTGCTTTATGACTTTCTCTTCTCAATCACAAGCGTTATTAAGGATCCGTTTAATTGCTTCATGACTTTCTCTTCTCAATCACAAGCGTTATTAAGGATCCGTTTAATTGCTTCATGACTTTCTCTTCTCAATCACAAGCGTTATTAAGGATCCGTTTAATTGCTTTATGACTTTCTCTTCTCAATCACAAGCGTTATTAAGGATCTATTTAATTGCTTCATGACTTTCTCTTCTCAATCACAAGCGTTATTAAGGATCCGTTTAATTGCTTTATGACTTTCTCTTCTCAATCACAAGCGTTATTAAGGATCTATTTAATTGCTTTATGACTTTCTCTTCTCAATCACAAGCGTTATTAAGGATCTATTTAATTGCTTTATGACTTTCTCTTCTCAATCACAAGCGTTATTAAGGATCCGTTTAATTGCTTCATGACTTTCTCTTCTCAATCACAAGCGTTATTAAGGATCTATTTAATTGCTTTATGACTTTCTCTTCTCAATCACAAGCGTTATTAAGGATCTATTTAATTGCTTCATGACTTTCTCTTCTCAATCACAAGCGTAATTAAGGAACCGTTTAATTGCTTTATGACTTTCTCTTCTCAATCACAAGCGTTATTAAGGAACCGTTTAATTGCTTTATGACTTTCTCTTCTCAATCACAAGCGTTATTAAGGATCCGTTTAATTGCTTCATGACTTTCTCTTCTCAATCACAAGCGTTATTAAGGATCTATTTAATTGCTTTATGACTTTCTCTTCTCAATCACAAGCGTTATTAAGGATCCATTTAATTGCTTTATGACTTTCTCTTCTCAATCACAAGCGTTATTAAGGATCCGTTTAATTGCTTCATGACTTTCTCTTCTCAATCACAAGCGTTATTAAGGATCCGTTTAATTGCTTTATGACTTTCTCTTCTCAATCACAAGCGTTATTAAGGATCTATTTAATTGCTTTATGACTTTCTCTTCTCAATCACAAGCGTTATTAAGGATCTATTTAATTGCTTTATGACTTTCTCTTCTCAATCACAAGCGTTATTAAGGATCCGTTTAATTGCTTCATGACTTTCTCTTCTCAATCACAAGCGTTATTAAGGATCTATTTAATTGCTTCATGACTTTCTCTTCTCAATCACAAGCGTAATCATCCTTATCAAATCCAGCGCAGTCATTTTGTGCCCACACTTCCCAGATTATGCGTTGCACATACAGTTCTCCGAGGTTATCTGATAAAAATATGTCCATGTTTTTCCGGGGAAAATCATGAATGGAGGTACAAAGGTTCTTTACTCTCAATCCAATGATTCGCGGGATTTTACTTTGAACTACTGATGTTCCAGTCTCGTCCACATTAAACACCAAATCAGCTGGATAGTTGTGTTTGGCGTACTCGGCTTCCTGGATAGCAAAGAAATTGCCGACTGCTTCGTTGCTGAATCCATTAGGTGTTGATGTTGCAGCTGGTTTCTAAACAGACAAAACATTCTTGTGGGGATTCATGAAGTGGTCGAACCAAGCTCTTCCAACGAAACCATGTCCTGTGAATGGGTGCTCAATTCAATTTCTTTCTCACAGTTGGTAAGCCACTCTTTAAACATTACAGAGCCCTTAAGATCGGGGGCTCATATTAGAACCCTCGCCATGTTGGAATTCGAACACACATAACGATACATTTTTACTTGAATAATTACATTGTATCTACACAGAAATAATCTCTGAAATGTCCTCTACACTATTCAATAAGGAACTAGATGGATTTTGAATGGACATATACTGTAATTGTTCAGGGATCACACATCCAGCTGAACAATAAATCACTATTTAAATCATATGGTGTGTGAAAAAAACAAGGGAGTGAGAAAAAAAGAAGAGAGTGCAGTGCATCAAAATTCAAGACAATCTTTTAAGAAAGACTATTTTATTCCTTCCTACGCTCTTTCAGTTCCATTATGAATGAGTAGGGGAAGAAAACTATCCTGGCGAGGAGGGAGAGAGGGCCGGCCAGCAACAAACCACAATTTCAAACCTAAGTATGTGAGTCCAACCACCTCAGATCCACCCCACCATTAAGCTCAACCCATGTGAATTTTCATTAATATATTTCAATGTTTCACTCAAATACAGTCCACTTTCATTTATTTAGAACCCCCCTAATCAATTTTCAGGTTAAGAGTATAATTCAATTTAGTTTATAGAATGAACTACCTAGCCTATACATTTTCAGGTTTAGAGTATAATTCAATTTAGTTTATAGATTGAACTACCTAGCCTATACATTTTCAGGTTTAGAGTATAATTCAATTTAGTTTATAGATTGAAATACCTAGCCTATACATTTTCAGGTTTAGAGTATAATTCAATTTAGTTTATAGATTGAACTACCTAGCCTATACATTTTCAGGTTTAGAGTATAATTCAATTTAGTTTATAGATTGAACTACCTAGCCTATACATTTTCAGGTTTAGAGTATAATTCAATTTAGTTTATAGATTGAAATACCTAGCCTATACATTTTCAGGTTTAGAGTATAATTCAATTTAGTTTATAGATTGAACTACCTAGCCTATACATTTTCAGGTTAAGAGTATAATTCAATTTAGTTTATAGATTGAACTACCTAGCCTATACATTTTCAGGTTAAGAGTATAATTCAATTTAGTTTATAGATTGAAATACCTAGCCTATACATTTTCAGGTTAAGAGTATAATTCAATTTAGTTTATAGATTGAAATACCTAGCCTATACATTTTCAGGTTAAGAGTATAATTCAATTTAGTTTATAGATTGAAATACCTAGCCTATACATTTTCAGGTTTAGAGTATAATTCAATTTAGTTTATAGATTGAAATACCTAGCCTATACATTTTCAGGTTAAGAGTATAATTCAATTTAGTTTATAGATTGAAATACCTAGCCTATACATTTTCAGGTTAAGAGTATAATTCAATTTAGTTTATAGATTGAAATACCTAGCCTATACATTTTCAGGTTAAGAGTATAATTCAATTTAGTTTATAGATTGAACTACCTAGCCTATACATTTTCAGGTTAAGAGTATAATTCAATTTAGTTTATAGATTGAAATACCTAGCCTATACATTTTCAGGTTAAGAGTATAATTCAATTTAGTTTATAGATTGAAATACCTAGCCTATACATTTTCAGGTTAAGAGTATAATTCAATTTAGTTTATAGATTGAAATACCTAGCCTATACATTTTCAGGTTAAGAGTATAATTCAATTTAGTTTATAGATTGAAATACCTAGCCTATACATTTTCAGGTTAAGAGTATAATTCAATTTAGTTTATAGATTGAAATACCTAGCCTATACATTTTCAGGTTAAGAGTATAATTCAATTTAGTTTATAGATTGAAATACCTAGCCTATACATTTTCAGGTTAAGAGTATAATTCAATTTAGTTTATAGATTGAAATACCTAGCCTATACATTTTGGTCCACCGGTCCAAGATACTTTCAATTTAACAATCCATTTTTTTGTTATTTCACATTAATATTGGCTCACACATTTTTTATCATATCTATAGTTATTATTTCATGAATAGTATAGCATAAATTATTAACTTCTTGCCATGTAACATCATTGTTATGAGAATTTATTGTTTCTTCCATTATTATTTAACAACTTAGAAATGATTTTCATACCATTAAACTTAAATTTTGAGGCTTCGTGCATTAGAATTAAAAATATTTAGAACATTTTATTCAATCTTTGTCCTCTATTCACTAGGTTTATTATTCTAACATGATGAAGTTCATTTATCCTTTATAGAGGCACTGAATCAGTATAAAATGCTAAGATTTAGAACTAAAGTATAACTTGTGTTTAATTTATTTGTTTTGCTTAGTCATATTTATGTTCAAACCTTCCCTTTGTGCATCAATTGATCTAAAAGAATCATGATATCATTAGTAGACAATGTTTCCACACTGAAATTTTATTAGCAAAATACATTTGTTTGATTTAATCACATAATGTCTTGTTTGTGCCCTCATACAGTTCACCACGCCATTGTTTGCTCCGTTTTCCAGTTAGTTTTCTGTTGTAAAAAGTTAATAACTATCGCTGAATTTAATACCGATTTGTTGTTTAGAAAGTTCTGATTCTAGTGGTAGTAATAACTATTTCAATATACATCCAGTGATTTTAAAATCATCGTGCAAAGTTGAGGTGTTTTACTAGTTGAAGAAAGTTATAAAGGCTTCAGTCCCTTGGTGGTGGGGAGGAGCGCCTGCGTACTACTCCCAAACGTCATATCACCTGACTCAGGACCCTTGAGTAAGGTTAAAGGTGGGTTATACTTTTTCTTTAATCACTCTAATACGCATTCATTCAATAATACAAGGATGGTGGTCTGCTCAATCTGTAATTCTACAGTGCCTAGAGATGATAAAAGGATTCTCAGGTGTTCAAATACCTCCTGTAAAGCTGTTTATCACAGCAAGTGCTGTAATTATGAAGGGACAGATATAGACAGTCTGAAAGCACTCAGTAAATCATGGGTGTGTATTAGTTGTGAAAAAACTGATAAAAATGTTTCGGCCTCCGAGGGTACTGACGTGCATTTAAAATCCCTTTCACAATCGTTAACGCATGAAAACTTGGAGTTGCAAAGCCTTAGAGATATTATAATATCTATGGCAACAGAATTCAGGGAATTCAAAGCTAATTTCCCATCTTCTGAGACATTCAAATCCATGCAAGACACGATGGATAAACAAACCGATTTAACGTTCGCCCACCTCGAACAAATAAAAAAAATGGAGAGCTTGATAGAAGCCCAAAGCCAAAAAATCCAAGAAATATCCCTAGACAATTTTTGTCTTAAAAAAAAGATAAAATCCCTGAAAGAAAGAGTTAAGGATGCCGAACAGAATCATCTAAGGAACTCAGTAGAAATCAGGGGAATTCCTTCAAAACCTGGTGAAATGCTCCCGGCTGTGGTACAGAATGTTTGTGCTGGCCTCGGTCTCAAGATAGTCCCCGAAGACCTGGACCATGTATTTAGACTCAGATCGAGACAAGAAGAAACACCAGGCCCAATCATAGCCCGATTTGTCCGCCAATCCCTGACTGAGGAGGTTATCCGCCTGAGAAAAGTAAAGAGAGACTTTTCTACCCGACACTTAGGTTCGACGGACATCGACTCCAACAGAATCTACATCGGCGAAGCGATGACTCCTACAAATAAACACCTTTATTGGTTGGCCAGACAGAAGAAATCTGCAGACAAGATCAAGTACCTCTGGTTTAGCGGTGGTCGAGTCAAGTGCCGTCGAAGTGATGGTCATCCGGTTGTTATTGTTAACAGTTCCGAAGATCTTGATGTATTTCCTTGACGCAATTTTATCAGTCTCCTCATCTCTTCCCCTAACAGAGCCTTTTATTTTCTTTTATTTTTCATTAAAACAAATTTAATATTTATATTTTTATTAAGGACTTTTATATGCTATATAATTAGAAATTATATTTATTCATCTGCCAGAGGTAATTTTCACTTAGTATCCAGATATTTTTGTTACTTATTTTATACTGGTCAGTATTATTATTTTGATTTTAATTATTGCTATTTTGGTAAATATTTAGTTTTTGGTTTTTATAATTATTCGAATGTAATTAGTATTTGTATATTGTATGTTCCATCCACTTCCTTTTTTTCTTCCATCAGTTCCACACCCAACAACTTCTTCCTGAGTTTAGTTTTCCATAAATCCCCGTCATGACTAATGTCCTGATATCCTGTCACGTTAACGCCCAATCCCTTCTTGCACACTATGATGAATTCCTCCTGTATTTTAACGAAAATTTTCATCATATTATAGCTGTTACGGAAACCTGGCTCAAACCTTTTATCCCTTCCTCTCGAGTTTCCCTTCCCAACTATACCCTCTTACGTCATGACAGAGAAGACAGAACAGGAGGAGGTGTGGGCCTCTTTGTTCATGATAGTTTAAAGTCTAAAATCCTTTTTCTTTCACCTCCGTCTGATCTTCCTCACCTGGAGTATATTTTTGCCGAGATATCAACGTCTTCTTCACCTCTCCTCGTTTCCGTTGTATATCGTCCTCCCCGTGTGCCATATGACCAATCTTTTGAAACCTTCCTTTATCAGTTAGTCCCCTGTTATTCCCATGTAATTCTTGCTGGTGACTTCAATACCAATCTTCTTGTCGAATCCCCTGACGTTACCTACCTTTCTGAACTATTCTTTTCACTTAATCTTTTTGTGGTTCCCTATTCACCTACCCATCACTCCCAGTCCTCTGATACTTGGCTTGATCTCTTTATCCTCGACTCCCAGGATAAACTCCTCGCCTCATCTCAACACCCTGTGCCCTTCCTTTCTTCTCATGATCTTATTCAAATAACTTTTGATTTACCTATCCATACTATCACAAACAAATTCTTTACGTTTCGTAACCTTAATTCTCTGTCCTTTGAACAATTAGAACCTGATTTAGAAAACTTTCCTTACGATTCCATTTATTCCTCTGACTCCATAGATGACATGGTTAACTCCTTAACTCATCACCTCCACTCCCTTTTAGATTCCCATGCTCCTCTTCAAACCCGCCGGTTCAACCGTCCTCCTGCTTCCTGGCTTACACCCGAGCTCAAATCATTAATAAAAAGAAGAGAAGCAGCGAGAAGAAAATTTAGACGGACCCGTCTTCCTCAAGATTACTCCTCCTACAAATACTTGCGTAACCTTACCCAATCCTCCATCCGTCGAGCTAAGTCCCTCTACGTCCACCAATCCCTATCCAATGCTCCTGACTCTAAAACAAAATGGTCAATCCTTCGTAAACTTTCCCTTTGCAAAACTAACCATCCTTGCTCTATCTCATTATACCCTGATGTTCTTAATGCTCACTTTGTATCTTCTCCCTCAGTCCTATCCAGTCCTCCTATACCTTCCACACTACCTTTTAATTCCAACAACTTCTACTTCTCCTATATTACCCCAGAAGATCTTCTAACCGCGGTCCTTCAATCCCGAACCAATGACTACAGTCCAGACTCTGTTCCCGTTAAACTGATTAAGGCCTGCTTACCCGCAATCCTTCCTTTGTGTCTTCACATATACAACTATTCCCTTCAAAACTCGACTTTTCCTTCTCAATGGAAAACAGCGTTGGTTCGCCCTCTTAACAAAATATCAAACCCCTGCTCTCCGAAGGATTTCCGTCCTATCTCCCTTCTATCCAATCTTTCCAAACCTTTAGAGCGCCTGGTCCAATCTCAAGTATCCAACCACCTTGAACAAAATAATCTCCTCAACCCTCTCCAGTCTGGCTTCCGTCCGTCATACTCCACTCAATCAGCGCTCATAAAAATCACCAATGAAATTCAAACTGCCATAGATAACCAACAGCTCACTATTCTAGTTCTCCTAGATTTTTCAAAAGCATTTGATACCGTAGACCATCAAATCCTCCTCACCAAACTCCAATCTCTTTCCTTTTCCAACAGTGCCATTAGCTGGTTCCAATCCTTTCTATCCAATCGATCCCAATACGTGGTCATCCCCGTCAGCAATCCTTCTAGCCCTCTTCCTCTTTCCCGTGGTGTACCGCAGGGCTCCTCGTTATCCCCAACTCTATTTTCTGTTTACATCAATGATCTTCCTCATTCTATAGTTCATTCCAAGTTTCATCTTTACGCTGACGATACCCAAATCTACCTATCCTTTAAGCCCTCTTTGCTACGAGATGCTGTAGACAAGCTGCAAGTAGATCTTAACAACATCAATGCTTGGGCTGCAGCTAATAAGCTTTCCCTGAATCCAGACAAATCCAAAGCCATTGTTATAGGCTCCCAATCCCTCATAAGTTCTACTTCCCCTTTTCCAGCCCTTTACCTTAACAGCATCCCTATAAAATATTGTAAATCAGTTAAAAATCTTGGGATCATATTTGATCAGAACCTTTCCTGGAAAAATCATATTTCCCAAATTTCCCGTCGGTCCATATTTATCCTGAGACAGCTCAACCTCTCCCGCCATCTCCTGCCAACAAAGACCCGTCAACTCCTCGTAACTTCCCTATTATTCCCCCAGTTTGACTATGGTTGTTTGGTGTACGGTGGACTTTCTGGCGATCTCGAGGCAAAACTCAAACGCCTCATGAACTGTTTCATTCGTTTTATCCTCGGGATCCCCAGAGACTCCCACATATCACATTTCTACCAGGAGCTAAATTGGCTATTCCCTCTTTATCGTCGTCAGTACTTCCTCGGCTCAGTCCTTTACCAAGTAATTCAATCCCGTAGACCTTCTTATATTTTTCAACTTCTTAAATTTAAATCCTCGGTTCACTCCCGTAACACCCGATCTCGTCCTTCCGATCTTTATATTCCTTCCCACCGAACAGCAATATTCGAAAAATCATTTGTCACCCGTGCCACCTCGCGATGGAATTCCTTACCTCTGTCTGTCCGCCATTCTACCAACCTTGAAACCTTTAAATCCCGACTCTTCCACCACCTTCTATCCCTCCAAGTTTTACCCAACCCCTAGTCTATATTGAAGCTGTACACTATATACTGATACTGATAGCATTTATAAGTTTTTAAGTTTATACGTAAAATTCAAAATTATTTTGTAATTTCAAAATTATTCCTATGGGACTTCTGTCCCGGAATAAGAATAAAACTTTTCATTCATTCATTCATTCATTCATAATATGTTATTTTTTAACATCACTATTAATTGTATGAGCATTTTATTCACTTAATGTCTCTTAAGTTCAAAATTATTAAGTTGAGTGCACCCACAAGATAAACAATTGATATTACATTAATATTTTCACTGTTTACTTAACCTTCTAGCTTGGTAGAGGTTATTTGGAGTTAGCGTGGCCAGGGCTCTTCCACAGAGGTAGGAGACTTTTGGTTTCTCCACCTAGGCTCTTGCCACGCCCCTTCTGTCCGCTAGCATCAAGCGTGACGTCACTATCTCCGCATTGACTTTATGTCGTCTTTTGAATTGTTTATTGGCTTTTTAGACAACTTTGCATTGTTTATCGTGCACTTTACTGTTTCTGTTGTCTTTGGTTTTGTTTTATTTTTCAAGCTACTTTTGTCTGCTTCTAATTTATCTAATTTTCAATATTTATTGTTTGTTTATTTTCATTTTGTTTCCATGGCTTCTTTTTTATTATTGGGCTCTTCCTTATATTTTGCTTCCTGATTTATCTAGTTTCAATATTTGTTGTTTGTTTGTTTCCATGGCTTCTTCTTTGTTTGTTGGACTCATCCTTATATATTTGGCTCCTCATTTGTTTGCTGGCCTCTCTTTCCCTCTCTCTTCCCCCTTGCTTGGATTGGTTTGCAATACATAATTATGCCTGAGACTACACCTGAACTCTCCTCACGCATCTTTGCTTTGTTACGAAAGCTTCGTGCATTGAAGTGCAACATCGCAGGCGTGGACCACGCTGGACAAGCTGCACTTACCGGCAATGCTGATGCATCACTATTCGAGGCGGAGCTTCAGACTGCCCTCGATGAATGGAAACAATTCCAGCTTACTTGGGATGAACTGGACTCTCTCCATCATTCAGCTGTTTCTGATCCTTCGGAGTCAAGTCAGGAGTTGTATGACTCATGCCGGCAGGAAATAAATAAAGGAAAGTCACTCCTTATTCAACTCAATCGTCGTCAGCCACTCAACTTCCACCGTCTACATCATCCCGTCTAGAACACATTTGCCTCGTATCCCAATACCACTATTTACTGGAAACATGCTGAAATGGAAGACATTTAGAGACACGTTTCAGTCAATCGTCCACAAAGACACTGCGCTTTCCAACGTTGAGAAGTTCCACTACCTTCTCGGGGCACTCAGTGGTGAACCTTTATCTCTCTTGTCAGGTTTCACAATAGACGAAACATCCTATGCCTTAGCCTGGAAGAAGCTTCTGGATACCTACGACAACCCTCGTGTTCTTGCAGCACTGTTCATTCAACAAATTTTGGACAATGATTCTAAGGGAGTCAAAACGGAAATCCAACGATACGAGAATTTTTTGACAAAGGTAGCTGACAGCATAGAGGGCTTCAGATCCTTGTCCTTTCAGGATCCTGCGGAAATTCTATTGGCATATCTTGCACTTAGAGCCTTAGATCCACAGACGCGTAGAAATTTCGAACTCTCCCGGAACTGTAGCACATTTCCTTCAGCAGATGAGGTGATAAACTTTGTGAGACAACGGAAAATGGCTATCAGCATGTCGAAGGATTTTGGTTCTTCTTCTACCTGGTCAAGTTCTGAATCACCTACCTTTTACAAGCCACGACACAGAACATCTCCAAAATACAATCAAGTTTCTCTTCACAGTTCTGAATGCGTTTCTCCAACCAGACGATCACCCTCTGAGAAGAACTTCAGGAAAACGAATTTCACTGGCACCAAGACGCGAGGATATAAAACACAAGAAGTTCGGCTCTGCTTATTCTGTCAGGAAAATCATCACCTGTCTGGCTGCTTCAAATTCTGCAAATTGTCCACAAATGATCGTAAAGCGTTCATCAACAGCTATAAGTGCTGCCTTAATTGTCTTCACTTAGGTCATGCTGTCAATGACTGCAAATCCAAATGGAGCTGCAGGTTTTGCAGAAAAAGGCACCACAGCTCCATACACTCTGAAGAAGAAGCGCAACCTCACAATACTTCTCTTCTCAGCCGTCCTGGATGCTCGAAGGATATAAACAATGAAAGCTTCTCAGCATTCGGATCCAGCCCTAGTTCTCAGGAACCCACAACTAGTACTGTCTTAATTGGTACTGCTAAAGTACTCATCGTCAGTAACCAAGGATACTCTATTCCTGCTAGAGCTGTTCTTGACTCAGGGAGTCAGCAAACATTCATCTCCCGCACCTTAGCCCAAAGGATGGGAGCCAAGTTGGCCAAATATGAAGGCCGCATCTCCGGATTGGGAGGTTCCCCTGTCTCAGAACCAGCTGGGGTCACCATTTGCCATTTGAAGGCTCACAATAGCAATGAAAGGTTCTCGACTCAAGCCGTCGTTATCGACTCTATTGCATCTCCCTTACCCAACGCTGCTTTGCCCAAAGACGTTGCTGAGAGGTTTCTCCACTACAACCTCGCTGATTCAAATTTCCACACTCCAGGAATTGTTGACGTGCTCATTGGGATAGACCTATATCCACTGCTGATCACCGGGGCGCCATACCATTCAGGCATCGGTAACCTATTTTTGCAACCTTCTGCGTTAGGGCTCATAATTTTAGGCAGTCTTGCTAAAAGCCCCTCTTCAAAAATTTCAGTGCTTTTTACCTCTTCGCAATCTAACATGGAAGAAGGACTTAAGGCATTTTGGGAGATAGAAGAACCAAAGCTTGCTGACCGACGTAACCCCGAAGACCAGCTTTGCGAAGACCACTTCATGAATACATATTCGAGGACTCCTGAAAGTCGTTTTGTCGTGAGATCACCACTCCGCCCTGGGCATGTAAAGCTGAGCAACAATCGCAAAGTTGTCACAAGAAGATTTCTTAACTTGGAGAGTAAGTTCCGCAGTGACCATCTTCTTGCAGCAAAAGGCAATGTGAGCCATGAAGAACCCCAACTTAAAAATTGGCGATCTCGTCATAAAGACTGAGCAACGTTGTAGGACATCAGCGTATTTAAATACTTATCTCACTATTAAACCTACACTTTATAGGTACGAATAATGTATTTGTTTGGAATTTTGTATTTTGTAATTTTTGATCATTGTTTATTGTATAATTTAACTATCGTTTGTTTTGTGTTAATTATATAAATTAGCTGAGCTTAATTTAGGTGGGCGGCTTGTTCAGGGATCACACATCCAGCTGAACAATAAATCACTATTTAAATCATATGGTGTGTGAAAAAAACAAGGGAGTGAGAAAAAAAGAAGAGAGTGCAGTGCATCAAAATTCAAGACAATCTTTTAAGAAAGACTATTTTATTCCTTCCTACGCTCTTTCAGTTCCATTATGAATGAGTAGGGGAAGAAAACTATCCTGGCGAGGAGGGAGAGAGGGCCGGCTAGCAACAAACCACAATTTCAAACCTAAGTATGTGAGTCCAACCACCTCAGATCCACCCCCACCATTAAGCTCAACCCATGTGAATTTTCATTAATATATTTCAATGTTTCACTCAAATACAGTCCACTTTCATTTATTTAGAACCACCCTAATCAATTTTCAGGTTAAGAGTATAATTCAATTTAGTTTATACTAAACCTACCTAGCCTATACAGTAATTATAAGCACTAAACAGAAACACAACTATGTCCTGGCTACCTGGACATGAAGAACTCGGAAAAAGTTCAATTGCCGATTATCACGCAAAAAATGCTGTCAGACTTATGACTTATGACGTACAACAAATAACTGCCAGAGACTTAACAACAGCTGCAACATGTACAATAAAACGTCATTGGCAATATTTATGGACACAACTAACTGACAATAAACTTGGGACCTTACAAAATACAGTTGAGGAATGGCCATCCAGTCTTCGTGACAATAAACTTGGGACCTTACAAAATACAGTTGAGGAATGGCCATCCAGTCTTCGTGACAATAAACTTGGGACCTTACAAAATACAGTTGAGGAATGGCCATCCAGTCTTCGTGACAATAAACTTGGGACCTTACAAAATACAGTTGAGGAATGGCCATCCAGTCTTCGTGACAATAAACTTGGGACCTTACAAAATACAGTTGAGGAATGGCCATCCAGTCTTCGCGACAATAAACTTCGGACCTTACAAAATACAGTTGAGGAATGGCCATCCAGTCTTCGTGACAATAAACTTGGGACCTTACAAAATACAGTTGAGGAATGGCCATCCAGTCTTCGTGACAATAAACTTGGGACCTTACAAAATACAGTTGAGGAATGGCCATCCAGTCTTCGCGACAATAAACTTCGGACCTTACAAAATACAGTTGAGGAATGGCCATCCAGTCTTCGTGACAATAAACTTCGGACCTTACAAAATACAGTTGAGGAATGGCCATCCAGTCTTCGGGACAATAAACTTCGGACCTTACAAAATACAGTTGAGGAATGGCCATCCAGTCTTCGGGACAATAAACTTCGGACCTTACAAAATACAGTTGAGGAATGGCCATCCAGTCTTCGGGACAATAAACTTCGGACCTTACAAAATACAGTTGAGGAATGGCCATCCAGTCTTCGTGACAATAAACTTGGGACCTTACAAAATACAGTTGAGGAATGGCCATCCAGTCTTCGTGACAATAAACTTCGGACCTTACAAAATACAGTTGAGGAATGGCCATCCAGTCTTCGTGACAATAAACTTGGGACCTTACAAAATACAGTTGAGGAATGGCCATCCAGTCTTCGGGACAATAAACTTGGGACCTTACAAAATACAGTTGAGGAATGGCCATCCAGTCTTCGTGACAATAAACTTGGGACCTTACAAAATACAGTTGAGGAATGGCCATCCAGTCTTCGTGACAATAAACTTCGGACCTTACAAAATACAGTTGAGGAATGGCCATCCAGTCTTCGTGACAATAAACTTGGGACCTTACAAAATACAGTTGAGGAATGGCCATCCAGTCTTCGTGACAATAAACTTCGGACCTTACAAAATACAGTTGAGGAATGGCCATCCAGTCTTCGTGACAATAAACTTGGGACCTTACAAAATACAGTTGAGGAATGGCCATCCAGTCTTCGTGACAATAAACTTGGGACCTTACAAAATACAGTTGAGGAATGGCCATCCAGTCTTCGTGACAATAAACTTCGGACCTTACAAAATACAGTTGAGGAATGGCCATCCAGTCTTCGTGACAATAAACTTCGGACCTTACAAAATACAGTTGAGGAATGGCCATCCAGTCTTCGTGACAATAAACTTGGGACCTTACAAAATACAGTTGAGGAATGGCCATCCAGTCTTCGTGACAATAAACTTGGGACCTTACAAAATACAGTTGAGGAAAGGCCATCCAGTCTTCGTGACAATAAACTTGGGACCTTACAAAATACAGTTGAGGAATGGCCATCCAGTCTTCGTGACAATAAACTTGGGACCTTACAAAATACAGTTGAGGAATGGCCATCCAGTCTTCGTGACAATAAACGAGAAGACGTTGTTCTCGCTCGATTACGAATTGGACATACTCGACTCACCCACGAATTTCTTATGACAAGACGCCGCAAACCAATATGCAACATATGTAACACAGAACTTACGATTAAACATTTACTGACTGACTGGCAGGGAAGAAGCAATTACAACATCCCGTATGATATGCAAGAACTCCTAGGCAATGATAGCCAGTACATCAACACTATACTGACTTACCTCAAGAATACAGGACTATACAACCTTATTTGATGAACGCCTGCAATGTTGGCTTATAAGATATTATATTTCCATTGATACTAAGCTCTATTTATAGGTGAACCATAAGTCTAAACCATTACATGACCACACACACTTCCAACACCAATAACCATGCTAGGCGCTAATGGCCAAGATTTGTCGATGCGCCCGTATAAAAGAAAAAAAAAAAAAAAACCATGCTGATTTCCTGGGATAGCTAAGTTCAGAGGATACTGTTCTTCCAACACCAATAACCATGCTGATTTCCTGGGATAGCTAAGTTTGGAGATACTGTTCTTTGTGTTGTCGCCATTGAAGCGGGACACAAAAAATAAAATAAAATAAATAAAAACATAATTAACTAATACTTACTTCTCAAAGGTTTTTAGATCAAGGAAACAAATAAACCATTTTTCCGCACAAACTATCAGCTGCAACTGAGCGAGAAGGCTCCAGTAACTACTGGAGTAACTACTAGTGAGAGCCTTTAATGAACTATAATTTAAAATTATCACCGCCAAAGTGAGCCCGCTGTATGAGTAGATATTGAGGGGACTCATAATACATGCAGGGCTCATATTACCACCTTTACCTATATATATATATATATATATATATGAATTTGGGGGCGAGGATAGCTGAGTAGTAGAGCGCTGGACTAATATGCTGGAGGGCCTGAGTTCAAATCCCGAGCATAGTACTAAAGATTTTTTCTTCTAGTGTCTTTGTTCATTAATTGCATTCAGCCTCCCTGACCACTCCTAGGCAAACCCAGCCTTTAATTAATTTAATAATGGGTACCTTAGTGCTCGACTCTAGCAGTCGAAGCAGCAAAGGGGACAATCAGGCGGCCGGACCATAGTACTGACCACACTATCTCCCTAGTGTGCCGTATAGTCATGAATCAGATATCTCTATAGTATCTGCCCCTCAAGGCCTGTCACGGGACTATATATATATATATATATATATATATATATATATATATATATATATATATATATATATAACGACGTCCTTTGTACGTTATTTAATGATATTTATCAGGAATTTTATAATATTTTCTGACCATTATTTTAATTGGATAAGAAATATTATTGGCACAATATGTATTCTGTTTCAGCAAGTTGAAATATCGTTGGATTTGTAAAATCAGCTGTTTAATAAAGATGAAAAGCCACTTGTTCCAGCTGTTTCACGAATACGAAACGACGAAGCTGTGTTTGGAGAAATCCTGGACTATCCATGAGAATGTAGTAACAGGAAGAACTAGATGGGCTGCTACATTTCTCAGCAATGTCTTGAATCAGTTGGATTTGCTGGGAGAAGACAGACCGTCAGTCAGTCCGACTAAAGTATATTGGTAAGGAATTGTATCATCATTGTCTGCTTCTTGTTATGTCAATTAGTTTTAGATGGACCTATGGTAATTAGGGTTACGGATGTTAACAGCCTGTTCTTTGGGGTCTCACTGTAGTGGTTGGGGTATAACTTGTCACTTGGGGAGAGGGTAGAGGAGGCTCGACGTTGCCGGTTCTACAACTCTCCCAACTCCCACCCACTCTGACTAGGCGCAGCACAGTGGGGCCAAACGACATTTCGTGTTTCAAAAAAGGCTTCAGCTGCCAAATCTTAACAGATTTCAATGGGTTTTTTCGTGTTTTTTTTTTTTTTTTTTTAATTAAAGCTAAGAAAATTGAAAACATCTTTGTGTAACTAGATTTTTGTTTTTTGTTTCCCCTCTAATTAAATTACGTGAAAATAACTCACGAACTTTTACAACTGAACTTAAAATATTTATGTTTTATTTTTCATGTAACTTAATATCAGCACTGATATGGTTGAAATTAAACATTCAAATCCTGATTAGACTTGGAAAAATCCAAATCTATTCTCTAATCATATTATTTCAATTAATCTCATTGTTGAATTAAGATAAATTTGCGTTTTGAAGATGTCAGTCTGATTTTCCCCTAAAGTCTAAACAGCATTCGAATGTGTAAATTCAACGATATCAGATATTAAGTTAGATGAAAAATAAAATATTATTTTATCTTCAATCGTAAAAGTTTGTAAATTATTTACACGTAATTTAATAAACACGGGAAGCAAAAAAGAAAAATGTGGGCAGACAAAGTTTTTCTAAATTGTATTCGCTTTCATTTGAAAAAAAAAAAAAAAAAAAAAAACACATTGAAATTGGTTAAGATTTCGAGGCTGTAGCCTTTTTGGAAACAAGAAATGTTGTTTGTCCCCATGTTCGCAGGAGAGGGAGGAGTAGGAATCCAGCAAGGGCTTCATTGTCTAGAGGCGCCTCCACCTTCCTCTATACGTCTACTGGCAAGTGACAAGTTATACATACCTCGCACTAAAGGGGTGGTGACGTTTATCCTGAATAGGACAGACATCACTTCTATTCTAACCAGAAAATATTACTAATATTTAAAAGCCCTCACAAGAAATCCGTGTTAATATTAAAAGTACGTTAAGTCTTCGTAAAATATTTAATTTTGGATGTTATAAACAATCCGTTGACTTGTTATTGAGTTTCCCCCCTTCCTATTGGGAGTAAAGAACCTTAGTCTGAAAGGAAGGGAAGGATATGAGTAAGGTTATAGAAGTTACTTCCAACTGACGATTAGCCGGTGTCAGTTCCTGGTATGATTATATTATCGCTATCATTACCATTTTAGCCGGTGTCAGTTCCTGGTATGATTATATTATCGCTATCATTACCATTTTAGCCGGTGTCAGTTCCTGGTATGATTATATTATCGCTATCATTACCATTTTAGCCGGTGTCAGTTCCTGGTATGATTATATTATCGCTATCATTACCATTTTAGCCGGTGTCAGTTCCTGGTATGATTATATTATCGCTATCATTACCATTTTAGCCGGTGTCAGTTCCTGGTATGATTATATTATCGCTATCATTACCATTTTATTACGGATTAACATTAACAAATAGCATAATATAGATATTATACTAGGAATAACAATATTTATTTTAAAAAATTATACTGTAACCCCTTGCTCAAATGTTTAAATATTTTTAAACAAGTAAATAGAATTAAAAAAAAGAAAACAATTATTTCGTTTAGAGCCTTCTACTCAAATTCAGGAACACAAATATGCTTTAGGTCCACCCGACAAAACTATGTAATGTACTCTATAACATAAAGTCTTTTTCTTCTCACATGGCCACTGCGCATGCGCCAACGCAGCGGACACTTTTTTCTGACACATAAAGTGTTCTTTTTCGTACATGGCCACGCCACTGCGCATGCGCGAATACCAGCGGACACTTTTTTGTAACGGTTTTTCCCGTTTAGTCACCGCTAAATCATACTTATGCTAAAAATTTTTTAAGAAATAAAACGTATTTAATTAAATTTAGCTTCTGTCACATAAAATACATTAGAAACCTCATTTTACAGTTCATTCCCATAATGTTTTCTAAATTGTCTTATAATTGTTTCCACAGGCACCTGAAGAAAGCTATCTACCACCTGAAGAACCAAGAACTGCTCACCTCCGGTCCCGAATTGAAGAACGACCGTAAGAAATTGAAGAGCTGGAAACTGGTGACCGAACGACTGGTAGCTTTCAGACAGAACACCAGGATTGGAGATATGGAGTATTTCCAGAATCTGTTTAACTACTTCATGTACACCGAGACTCGGAGGATGTTACTATCACGGGAGTACGAAGAGATGGTATCTTTCATTGGTAGGGCTTTCAGAACCATAAAGGCACTAGCTGAATATCCGACGTTATGTCACGGCAGATAAGTAGTTATCGTATTGCCTTAAATAATGTATCGGAAAAATTAATGCTAGTATATTAGTTTCTGCAGTTTATTATATCACGGTTCCCGTCATGCTATATGTTACTCATCAATTGATAAGTATAATGTTTCTTGACATTGGGGCGCTACGGACCAGTGACAAGAAACAGTTAACCTAGAGATAATCCTTCATCTATAGGTTACCAGTAACAGCAGTGTAACCAATACAGGTTAGAATTCGTTGTCAATAATAAATCTACGTTAAAATTTAAAAATTATTTTTCCAAGATGTCATTTGGAAACAGCCATTATGTTTGCGAGCATTATCAAGAAGTGTTCTGACTGGGGATGCTGATGAGGAGGCTGTCAAAAGGTTCGGGATATTATTACCTCGGATAGACCATCACCAGGTGCGTAAACTCTATAAGGGATAAAATCAGAGTTTATTTCTAGTAATTCAAGGTCTGCCACCATAGTTGCAATGAAGCTGAAATATAAATAATATCATGAAATAGATACAGTATGGTAACAGCTGACCTGTTATCGTTCTAGCTACGCATGCTGTCTAGGCGAGCATGCTGTCTAGGCGAGCATGCTGTCTAGGCGAGCATGCTGTCTAGGCGAGCATGCTGTCTAGGCGAGCATGCTGTCTAGGCGAGCATGCTCTCTAATCAAATACAAATTCAAAATATGTTTCAATCTCCTCCAATCTATCTTCAATCTATATCGATCTTTTCAATCTATTTTCAAGTAGTACTTCTGGTCAATATCACTTCCTTGCCTCAATAATCATATCATATCAATATGCCAATTGAGATATATTAGATCAAAGGAGTCTTCTAACTGAGACATCCATGACCCATGTGGTTGACATATCGTCGATACAAAAGCAAACTAACGAATATGAAAAAATGCATCTTTCATTGTCCATCTTTAATAATTTCTGCTGGACTTATTTACGGCAAATTCTTCAATCTGACTTCACTCCATTAAAGGGAAAGTATTCCACTATCAAAAGGTCAAATCTGCCGAATATATTCGGCAGATTTGACCTTTTGATCGCCTTTGACCTTTTGACCTTTTTCATCGCCCAGCCCAATCCACTTGACAGAAAAAAAATTGAAATTTTGTATGGACACTCCCTTTAGGACGTAAACAATATCTAAGAAAGGATCTTTGATATTCGAATTTTTAAGTACTTTTAGAGTTTTTTTTTTTTTTTTTATTTTGTGTTTTTAGACATATCGTCGATACAAAAGCAAACTAAAGAATATGAAAATCACCACTTTTCAGAGTGAAAATGTATTTATTCATAACTTTTTCACTCTGAAAAGTGGTGATTTTCATATTCTTTAGTTTGCTTTTGTATCGACGATATGTCTAAAAACACAAAATAAAAAAAAAAAAAAAAACCTCTAAAAGTACTTAAAAATTCGAATATCAAAATAACAATTTTTTTTCTGCCAAGTGGATTGGGCTGGGCGATGATAGGTCAGTGAGTGAGTGGATTGGGCTGGACGATGATAGGTCAGTGAGTGAGTGAGTGGATTGGGCTGGGCGATGATAGGTCAGTAAGTGAGTGAGTGGTATCTGACAAATATATAATAGATTTTTATCTTCACGAAAGATTATGATTTTATAGATTGGTATCTAGGATAGAGAAATATAACAGGAATATACAAAAACATGAACTAGGTGTCAAGTAGCACCTGACTTTGCGTGTTCATCACAGAATGGGAGATTATACAGAAATACAATACAAACGAATACTAAATGGTGACGCAGCAACCGATAACAGACAGTATCCTAAGCAGAAATTACTCCTTCAACGTCCGCCCTAGGAACTTTACCTTGTGATTCTCACTTCCCAAGATGTAGAATCCATCGACAGCACATAGCGGATATACAATGATCAGCTGTTCTTTGTTTACCTTTCAGGTTTGGCGGGAAGTGTCGCCCCCTCTCTGACACCTACTCATACAATACTTGCCATTCCAGTTCTGACTTAGCTTTCTGTACTCCAGACCGCACAGCTCAGGACAGCAAATTCACTTTTCATTTTTCATTATTTTTTCTTTATTTCTGATTTATATAGAAGGTATGTCACTTCTAAACTATCCAGTGCAGTTGCAGACACTGTGCTGAAGTGCTTACAGGCACTATAGGAGGTATGTCACTTCTAAACTATCCAGTGCAGTTGCAGACACTGTGTTGAAGTGCTTACAGGCACTATAGAAGGTATGTCACTACTAAACTATCCAGTGCAGTTGCAGACACTGTGTTGAAGTGCTTACAGGCATTATAGGAGGTATGTCACTTCTAAACTATCCAGTGCAGTTGCAGACACTGTGTTGAAGTGCTTACAGGCACTATAGAAGGTATGTCACTTCTAAACTATCCAGTGCAGTTGCAGACACTGTGTTGAAGTGCTTACAGGCACTATAGGAGGTATGTCACTTCTAAACTATCCAGTGCAGTTGCAGACACTGTGTTGAAGTGCTTACAGGCACTATAGGAGGTATGTCACTTCTAAACTATCCAGTGCAGTTGCAGACACTGTGTTGAAGTGCTTACAGGCACTATAGGAGGTATGTCACTTCTAAACTATCCAGTGCAGTTGCAGACACTGTGTTGAAGTGCTTACAGGCACTATAGAAGGTATGTCACTTCTAAACTATCCAGTGCAGTTGCAGACACTGTGTTGAAGTGCTTACAGGCACTATAGGAGGTATGTCACTTCTAAACTATCCAGTGCAGTTGCAGACACTGTGTTGAAGTGCTTACAGGCACTATAGGAGGTATGTCACTTCTAAACTATCCAGTGCAGTTGCAGACACTGTGTTGAAGTGCTTACAGGCACTATAGGAGGTATGTCACTTCTAAACTATCCAGTGCAGTTGCAGACACTGTGTTGAAGTGCTTACAGGCACTATAGGAGGTATGTCACTTCTAAACTATCCAGTGCAGTTGCAGACACTGTGTTGAAGTGCTTACAGGCACTATAGGAGGTATGTCACTTCTAAACTATCCAGTGCAGTTGCAGACACTGTGTTGAAGTGCTTACAGGCACTATAGGAGGTATGTCACTTCTAAACTATCCAGTGCAGTTGCAGACACTGTGTTGAAGTGCTTACAGGCACTATAGGAGGTATGTCACTTCTAAACTATCCAGTGCAGTTGCAGACACTGTGTTGAAGTGCTTACAGGCACTATAGGAGGTATGTCACTTCTAAACTATCCAGTGCAGTTGCAGACACTGTGTTGAAGTGCTTACAGGCACTATAGGAGGTATGTCACTTCTAAACTATCCAGTGCAGTTGCAGACACTGTGTTGAAGTGCTTACAGGCACTATAGGAGGTGTCACTTCTAAACTATCCAGTGCAGTTGCAGACACTGTGCTGAAGTGCTTACAGGCACTATAGGAGATATGTCACTTCTACACTATCCAGTGCAGTTGCAGACACTGTGTTGAAGTGCTTACAGGCACTATAGGAGGTATGTCACTTCTACACTATCCAGTGCAGTTGCAGACACTGTGTTGAAGTGCTTACAGGCACTATAGGAGGTATGTCACTTCTACACTATCCAGTGCAGTTGCAGACACTGTGTTGAAGTGCTTACAGGCACTATAGGAGGTATGTCACTTCTAAACTATCCAGTGCAGTTGCAGACACTGTGTTGAAGTGCTTACAGGCACTATAGGAGGTATGTCACTTCTAAACTATCCAGTGCAGTTGCAGACACTGTGTTGAAGTGCTTACAGGCACTATAGGAGGTATGTCACTTCTAAACTATCCAGTGCAGTTGCAGACACTGTGTTGAAGTGCTTACAGGCACTATAGGAGGTGTCACTTCTAAACTATCCAGTGCAGTTGCAGACACTGTGCTGAAGTGCTTACAGGCACTATAGGAGATATGTCACTTCTACACTATCCAGTGCAGTTGCAGACACTGTGTTGAAGTGCTTACAGGCACTATAGGAGGTATGTCACTTCTACACTATCCAGTGCAGTTGCAGACACTGTGTTGAAGTGCTTACAGGCACTATAGGAGGTATGTCACTTCTACACTATCCAGTGCAGTTGCAGACACTGTGTTGAAGGGCTTACAGGCACTATAGGAGGTATGTCACTTCTAAACTATCCAGTGCAGTTGCAGACACTGTGTTGAAGTGCTTACAGGCACTATAGGAGGTATGTCACTTCTAAACTATCCAGTGCAGTTGCAGACACTGTGTTGAAGTGCTTACAGGCACTATAGGAGGTATGTCACTTCTAAACTATCCAGTGCAGTTGCAGACACTGTGTTGAAGTGCTTACAGGCACTATAGGAGGTATGTCACTTCTAAACTATCCAGTGCAGTTGCAGACACTGTGTTGAAGTGCTTACAGGCACTATAGAAGGTATGTCACTTCTAAACTATCCAGTGCAGTTGCAGACACTGTGTTGAAGTGCTTACAGGCACTATAGGAGGTATGTCACTTCTAAACTATCCAGTGCAGTTGCAGACACTGTGTTGAAGTGCTTACAGGAATACTGCATCAGAAGTGTGAATGCTATTAATGGGGAGAATAACATTAATTAATCTTTAGGTTTTTCAAGAATACAATTTTCTCCTTTACATTTCTTTATATTGAACTGTTATCTGCTTCTCCTATCCATAAAATAAATTAAATGAATTTAAAAGTGTGGATTTATTCGTTGAAGAACCACAATTATACATTCGCCTTTGTTCGTCCGTATTATGTTTAAAATTTGGAATTCCTTACTTTTTCAAAAAGGTTATGGTTATGGTTATGGTTATGGCTATGGTATAAAGGACGATGAATGAACAGTTCTAACAAATATAAATAAAACAAATTATTTATTTGGTTATCTTGTTTATTTTCCCTTGGGGAACTTATTTTTTTATTTTTTTTTTTTTTTCTCTGAATACATGTTTATTTAAAATCTGTACAATAAAATACAATAATTAATTGTGCTGGTAAATGAATACATATCAGTGTAGAACAGAATATGGAAGGAGCCAAACATTATCGACACTTCCTATTATATCATTATATTTATTTTTGGTGTCTTTAACCGCTGTTAGTTTAGCTGGTCACGGGGCCAAAGTCTCTTAAGCCTCCTGGGGAGGTTTTTAGGATGGGTCTGGGTGGAAAGGGATTGACCTCTAGGATTTGGGTGGGATGACAACTTGGAATGAAAGGTTAGGAATCGGGATTTGGCGAGATCGTTTACGAAAGGAATATTAAGGTCGTTGTGTAGGGTTTTTTTGGAGACATAAAAGGGAGCATTAACTATTCTACGAAGGACTTTGGATTGGAATGCTTGTATTCGTTGTATGTTTGAGTTTTTCGCTGTTCCCCATAATTCAAGTCCGTAAGTCCAGATAGGTCTGATTATAGTTTTGTAAATAGTGAGTTTGTTTTGTGTCGTAAGCTTTGAACTAGGTCCAAGTAGTCGTCGTAGGAGTCCATATCTCCTGTTTAGCTCTTGTCTTTTCAGTCGTGTGTGTGGGTTCCATGTGAGTCTGCTGTCTAGTAGGAGTCCCAGGTAACGTACCTCATTTGATGTTGGAAGTTGACGTCTGCAAATGAATACAGGAGGGCAGGCGCTCCTATTAAGTGTAAATGTAACATGGAAGCACTTTTCTGGGTTCACTTTAATTTTCCACAAGTTGCACCATTTCTCGACAGACTCAAGGTGCTCCTGCAATTGTTGGGAAGCTGTAGTGGGATCAGAGGAAGAGGAAAAGATGGCTGTATCATCGGCGTAGGTCGTAATGTGTGTAGTTGGATGGGTGGGGATATCTGCCGTGTACAGGAGGTAAAGGACAGGAGGAGGACAAGGTAGTACCAGACCTTGCTTGAAAGGAACGATTTGAGAGGTAGGATTGAAGGATGAGGTAATATGTGTGAGGTAAAATACGCTTTACTTTGTATAACAACCCCGGGTGCCAAACCCGATCGAACGCTCGGGGAACTTATTTAACATTTGTTATTGAAAACGAAATGGTATAAGAATTAAGAAAAGACCACCAACAGCTATTTTGAAGCCAAACAGGGCCTAAAAGTCATACAGAAAGCTGCCTGTGATTGTGATATAGGACTGCAAAGTCATACAGAAAGCTGCCTGTGATTGTGATATAGGACTGCAAAGTCATACAGAAAGCTGCCTGTGATTGTGATATAGGACTGCAAAGTCATACAGAAGGCTGCCTGTGGTTGTGATATAGGACTGCAAAGTCATACAGAAGGCTGCCTGTGATTGTGATATAGGACTGCAAAGTCATACAGAAAGCTGCCTTGGATTGTGATATAGGACTGCAAAGTCATACAGAAGGCTGCCTGTGGTTGTGATATAGGACTGCAAAGTCATACAGAAAGCTGCCCTGTGATTGTGATATAGGACTTCAAAGTCATACAGAAAGCTGCCTTGGATTGTGATATAGGACTTCAAAGTCATACAGAAGGCTGCCTGTGGTTGTGATATAGGACTGCAAAGTCATAAAGAAAGCTGCCTTGGATTGTGATATAGGACTTCAAAGTCATACAGAAGGCTGCCTGTGGTTGTGATATAGGACTTCAAAGTCATACAGAAAGCTGCCTGTGGTTGTGATATAGGACTGCAAAGTCATACAGAAGGCTGCCTGTGGTTGTGATATAGGACTTCAAAGTCATACAGAAAGCTGCCTGTGGTTGTGATATAGGACTGCAAAGTCATACAGAAAGCTGCCTTGGATTGTGATATAGGACTGCAAAGTCATACAGAAGGCTGCCTGTGGTTGTGATATAGGACTGCAAAGTCATACAGAAGGCTGCCTGTGGTTGTGATATAGGACTGCAAAGTCATACAGAAAGCTGCCTGTGATTGTGATATAGGACTGCAAAGTCATACAGAAGGCTGCCTGTGGTTGTGATATAGGACTGCAAAGTCATACAGAAGGCTGCCTGTGGTTGTGATATAGGACTTCAAAGTCATACAGAAAGCTGCCTGTGATTGTGATATAGGACTGCAAAGTCATAGGGAAAGCTGCCTGTGATTGTGATATAGGACTGCAAAGTCATACAGAAAGCTGCCTGTGATTGTGATATAGGACTGCAAAGTCATTTAGAAAGCTGCCTGTGATTGTGATATAGGACTGCAAAGTCATTTAGAAAGCTGCCTGTGATTGTGATATAGGACTGCAAAGTCATACAGAAGGCTGCCTGTGGTTGTGATATAGGACTGCAAAGTCATACAGAAGGCTGCCTGTGTTTGTGATATAGGACTGCAAAGTCATACAGAAAGCTGCCTGTGATTGTGATATAGGACTGCAAAGTCATACAGAAAGCTGCCTGTGGTTGTGATATAGGACTGCAAAGTCATACAGAAGGCTGCCTGTGATTGTGATATAGGACTGCAAAGTCATACAGAAGGCTGCCTGTGGTTGTGATATAGGACTGCAAAGTCATACAGAAAGCTGCCTGTGATTGTGATATACGACTGCAAAGTCATTTAGAAAGCTGCCTGTGATTGTGATATAGGACTGCAAAGTCATACAGAAGGCTGCCTGTGATTGTGATATAGGACTGCAAAGTCATAAAGAAAGCTGCCTGTGATTGTGATATAGGACTGCAAAGTCATACAGAAGGCTGCCTGTGGTTGTGATATAGGACTGCAAAGTCATACAGAAAGCTGCCTGTGATTGTGATATAGGACTGCAAAGTCATACAGAAGGCTGCCTGTGGTTGTGATATAGGACTGCAAAGTCATACAGAAAGCTGCCTGTGATTGTGATATAGGACTGCAAAGTCATACAGAAGGCTGCCTGTGGTTGTGATATAGGACTGCAAAGTCATACAGAAGGCTGCCTGTGGTTGTGATATAGGACTGCAAAGTCGAACAGAAGGCTGCCTGTGATTGTGATATAGGACTGCAAAGTCATACAGAAAGCTGCCTGTGATTGTGATATAGGACTGCAAAGTCATACAGAAGGCTGCCTGTGATTGTGATATAGGACTGCAAAGTCATACAGAAGGCTGCCTGTGGTTGTGATATAGGACTGCAAAGTCATACAGAAGGCTGCCTGTGGTTGTGATATAGGACTGCAAAGTCATACAGAAGGCTGCCTGTGATTGTGATATAGGACTGCAAAGTCATACAGAAAGCTGCCTGTGATTGTGATATAGGACTGCAAAGTCATACAGAAAGCTGCATGTGATTGTGATATAGGACTGCAAAGTCATACAGAAGGCTGCCTGTGGTTGTGATATAGGACTGCAAAGTCATACAGAAAGCTGCCTTTGATTGTGATATAGGACTGCAAAGTCATACAGAAGGCTGCCTGTGGTTGTGATATAGGACTGCAAAGTCATACAGAAGGCTGCCTGTGGTTGTGATATAGGACTGCAAAGTCATACAGAAGGCTGCCTGTGGTTGTGATATAGGACTGCAAAGTGATACAGAAGGCTGCCTGTGATTGTGATATAGGACTGCAAAGTCATTTAGAAAGCTGCCTGTGATTGTGATATAGGACTGCAAAGTCATACAGAAGGCTGCCTGTGATTGTGATATAGGACTGCAAAGTCATACAGAAAGCTGCCCTGTGATTGTGATATAGGACTGCAAAGTCATACAGAAAGCTGCCCTGTGATTGTGATATAGGACTGCAAAGTCATACAGAAAGCTGCCCTGTGATTGTGATATAGGACTGCAAAGTCATACAGAAAGCTGCCCTGTGATTGTGATATAGGACTGCATGCGTGTGGTTACAGGTTAATGTTCTAACTTGACTATTTTAATAAAACCGTTCTGATAATTTATGGTTTTTTTCAGAATTGCTGGATAAGAAAGTGAACATCCTGAACAACAAAGAGAAAGACATGAAGGACTTGACTAAGCTTGCAACACTAGCAGCAGAAACAGTTCCTAGATTTAGCAACAAGTAGCCAATACTTGCAATAAACCAATAACTCTCTTCTCATCATTCTTATTTATAGAACTCTAAGATAGAAATATATAAAACATTAAGAAAAATACTAAATAAATAGAATAAATACATGTACTTTAAAATTTAAAAATTTATGTTACGAAGATGACATTTGGAAACAGCCATTATGTTTGCTAGCAATACCAAGAAGTGTTCTGACTGGGGATGCTGATGGGTGAGGAGGCTGTGCAAGGGTTCGGGATATTATTACCTCGGATGGACCATCTCCAGGTATAGCGTAAACTCTATGAGGGACAAAATCAGAGTTTATTTCTAGTAATTCAAGGTCTGACATCATAGTGGAAATGACGCTGAAATATAAATATCGTCCTAGCTACGCATGCTGCCTAGGCGAGCATGCTCTCTTTGAACTAACAATAAATCCAAACCCCTCTAAAAATACTTAAGCATTTGAATACAAAAAAATCCTTTCTTAGCAAGTGTTTACATCCTAAAGGGAGTGTCCATGGAAAATTTCAAGTTTTTCTGTCCATTGGTTTGGACTGGGTGACGATAGTCAGTGAGTGACTGAGTGAGTGGTTTGGACTGGGTGATGATAGTCAGTGAGTGACTGATTGAGTGGTTTGGACTGGGTGATGATAGTCAGTGAGTGACTGGTTTGGACTGGGTGATGATAGTCAGTGAGTGACTGAGTGAGTGGTTTGGACTGGGTGATGATAGTCAGTGAGTGACTGAGCGAGTGGTTTGGACTGGGTGATGATAGTCAGTGAGTGACTGAGTGAGTGGTTTGGACTGGGTGATGATAGTCAGTGAGTGACTGGTTTGGACTGGGTGATGATAGTCAGTGAGTGACTGAGTGAGTGGTTTGGACCGGGTGATGATAGTCAGTGAGTGACTGAGTGAGTGGTTTGGACTGGGTGATGATAGTCAGTGAGTGACGGGTTTGGACCGGGTGATGATAGTCAGTGAGTGACTGAGTGAGTGGTTTGGACCGGGTGATGATAGTCAGTGAGTGACTGAGTGAGTGGTTTGGACTGGGTGATGATAGTCAGTGAGTGACTGGTTTGGACTGGGTGATGATAGTCAGTGAGTGACTGGTTTGGACTGGGTGATGATAGTTCAGTGAGTGAGTGGTATTAGACTAATATACTATAGTAGATTAATAATTTATTTTAAATACTTGGAAACTCCAGTTGAAAATGCTGCTTTCTAGCTGAAGGATTACTATTCAATAGTTTAAGTAGGAATCCTGGAAATACTGTAAGGAACATTATTATTCTGAACTAGAAAACATCTTCTTAATAATTCCAATTGGAGGATTAGCTTGGGGAGTCAACCCAAGGATGCAGCTGAGAACATGAAGGGCTACACCATTAATTATTCATAAAGAAATCATATTCTTTCGATGCAGATTCGGATTCGGATACATTAGGAAAACAATATTCGTTGCCTGTAGTAAGTCAGGTTGGTTTGTATTGCATCTATTTTCTTCTCAATTGTTAGCATAAATATGCTTAAGCGATGGAATATATCAACATATAGTTTTGCTAAACGCAAAGCTACTGTTTATGGTGGTTTAATAACACAACAAGAGGTTTTACTTTAAGCGGCTCCTATTTAGAATGATCATCAACAATATGGATTAAAAAAAATGATTGAAAAGCGAGGTTAAAATCAGAGGGACCGGTATTATATTAATCCAAAACCAAATGAGTTGATTGACATTAATATCTATTATAAAGTTATTAGTGCTCTACTTCTATATTTATATTAGAATCAATAACCGCATCGACCCGACTTGATTAGACCAAGCAATAACCGCATCGACCCGACTTGATTAGACCAAGCAATAACCGCATCGACTCGACTTGATTAGACCAAGCAATAACCGCATCGACTCGACTTGATTAGACCAAGCAATAACCGCATCGACCCGAATTGATTAGACCAAGCAATAACCGCATCGACCCGACTTGATTAGACCAAGCAATAACCGCATCGACTCGACTTGATTAGACCAAGCAATAACCGCATCGACTCGACTTGATTAGACCAAGCAATAACCGCATCGACTCGACTTGATTAGACCAAGCAATAACCGCATCGACCCGACTTGATTAGACCAAGCAATAACCGCATCGACCCGACTTGATTAGACCAAGCAATAACCGCATCGACCCGACTTGATTAGACCAAGCAATAACCGCATCGACCCGACTTGATTAGACCAAGCAATAACCGCATCGACTCGACTTGATTAGACCAAGCAATAACCGCATCGACTCGACTTGATTAGACCAAGCAATAACCGCATCGACCCGACTTGATTAGACCAAGCAATAACCGCATCGACCCGACTTGATTAGACCAAGCAATAACCGAATCGACCCGACTTGATTAGACCAAGCAATAACCGCATCGACTCGACTTGATTAGACCAAGCAATAACCGCATCGACCCGATTTGATTAGACCAAGCAATAACCGCATCGACTCGACTTGATTAGACCAAGCAATAACCGCATCGACTCGACTTGATTAGACCAAGCAATAACCGCATCGACTCGACTTGATTAGACCAAGCAATAACCGCATCGACTCGACTTGATTAGACCAAGCAATAACCGCATCGACTCGACATGATTAGACCAAGCAATAACCGCATCGACTCGACATGATTAGACCAAGCAATAACCGCATCGACTCGACTTGATTAGACCAAGCAATAACCGCATCGACTCGACTTGATTAGACCAAGCAATAACCGCAACGACTCAACTTGATTAGACCAAGCAATAACCGCATCGGCTCGACATGATTAGACCAAGCAATAACCGCATCGACCCGACTTGATTAGACCAAGCAATAACCGCATCGACCCGACTTGATTAGACCAAGCAATAACCGCATCGACCCGACTTGATTAGACCAAGCAATAACCGCATCGACCCGATTTGATTAGACCAAGCAATAACCGCATCGACTCGACTTGATTAGACCAAGCAATAACCGCATCGACTCGACTTGATTAGACCAAGCAATAACCGCATCGACTCGACTTGATTAGACCAAGCAATAACCGCATCGACTCGACATGATTAGACCAAGCAATAACCGCATCGACTCGACTTGATTAGACCAAGCAATAACCGCATCGACTCGACTTGATTAGACCAAGCAATAACCGCATCGACTCGACTTGATTAGACCAAGCAATAACCGCATCGACTCGACTTGATTAGACCAAGCAATAACCGCATCGGCTCGACATGATTAGACCAAGCAATAACCGCATCGACTCGACTTGATTAGACCAAGCAATAACCGCATCGACCCGACTTGATTAGACCAAGCAATAACCGCATCGACCCGACTTGATTAGACCAAGCAATAACCGCATCGACCCGACTTGATTAGACCAAGCAATAACCGCATCGACCCGACTTGATTAGACCAAGCAATAACCGCATCGACCCGACTTGATTAGACTAAGCAATAACCGCATCGACCCGACTTGATTAGACCAAGCAATAACCGCATCGACCCGACTTGATTAGACCAAGCAATAACCGCATCGACCCGACTTGATTAGACCAAGCAATAACCGCATCGACCCGACTTGATTAGACCAAGCAATAACCGCATCGACCCGACTTGATTAGACCAAGCAATAACCGCATCGACCCGACTTGATTAGACCAAGCAATAACCGCATCGACTCGACTTGATTAGACCAAGCAATAACCGCATCGACTCGACTTGATTAGACCAAGCAATAACCGCATCGACCCGACTTGATTAGACCAAGCAATAACCGCATCGACCCGACTTGATTAGACCAAGCAATAACCGCATCGACCCGACTTGATTAGACCAAGCAATAACCGCATCGACCCGACTTGATTAGACCAAGCAATAACCGCATCGACTCGACTTGATTAGACCAAGCAATAACCGCATCCACTCGACTTGATTAGACCATGCGATATTTCAATGTTGCGTGCAACATGCGATTTACAATATTACATACATTTACATCTTTACAATACAACAGAAACTTGATTTTCTTTGTAACATGTTTAGGTTGACATCTTGTTCTAGACCTTGTTGTTTTTTTTTTTTTTTTTTTTGTTTTTTTTTTACGGCGCATCTACATCTAGGTCATTAGCGCCGACATCCAGGGTGCAGCGAAGAATTTTACCAGCGAGCCGTGGGATGATAAAATTCCTGCCGGAGGTTGGGAATCGAACCCACCATCTCCCGCTTATGAATCCAAGGCGCTAGCCATTAGACCACAGGAGACCCCTCTAGACCTTGTTATTCTGAAAAACCTGTTAGCTGTCTGTGGGAGATTTCTTCCAAAGGAAACATGAAAGTCCATGATGATAAGTCCTGGCGAGACCTTTTTCGACTCGATGTAGGTCAAACTGTGATTAATTTCATGACTAATGATTAAATGAGTATTCGGGATGTGACTAACGACTGATGATTGATCAATCATATTCCTCTGTGACTAATACTACGACTAACTGCTCTCCTGCCAATGATTGATGATTAAACATGCTTTGACTAATGATTGATGATTACACATTAACCTTACTCAGATTAATAATTTAAAAAGTCCGACTCGCAGAAACTACATCATCAAAGCGCGGTTCCGTTCTTATTCCTAGTCTAATTTGGAAAGATTAAAAGAGAAACAGTTATTATTTTGGTTCGACTTTTCTTGAAAAGGTTTTATGGTCTTACCTGCCAACCCCAGAAAGGCCGTCGCATAGAGGCATAATCTCTCTTGGAATCTTTCTCTTGAAAAGCTATTTGTCTAACACCTGTTTACCTCTAGCTACTTAACCTGTTTTATTGTCAAATACATTATCCAACTATAAGCAATTAAAAAATAACAAGGAATAAATATAGACAAAAAGAACCCTTCGAATAAACGAAATCAATTACTTACAGTTTTAAGCACTTATCTCTCCAATAAAACAACTAAACTCCAACGTCGCCTAATCAAAACTTCTTTCAGAACCTTTTTTTTTTTTTAGAGCATTTAGTAAGTTTTCGAGATATTAAGGAAAGTATACGAAGTTCTAAAAGGTTTTCATTCATGAATGCTTGCACCGATCTCGAGAATTGGCTCCCGATCAGGCTCGCAGTCACTGATCCGAATCAGGCAATATGGCGACAATTACAATATGGCGACCTGTTATTCAGACCACTTATGGCACCAAGACCATGTACTAATATTATCAACGGGTTGGATTGACTAGAGTTTCGATATAACCTTGAAATTGCTCATAAAGATCAACCAATAGAAATGCTAATGAGTTGCGCGCGTGCGCTGATAATGCAGATAAGGGAGATAACTTGTAATTTCATAATCCGGATCACTGGGCGTGAGCCTGTTCTTGAGATCGGTGCAACTAGTACATACATCGTTGCAGGTTGTCTTCCTTGATTCGACAGAAGATCGTCATATTCATCAACATTGTTGACAAAGACAACACGTAATGTGAAACGCGACATCTTGTTTTAATGTAATATGAATCCTATATTGCTCATCAGCACCATATCCTACCAGATAGAGCTAAAGCTAACTAAAGCTTAGCAACCTACTTACTTACTTACATGGCGCTACAACCCGCAAGAGCTTCCGCCATCCAGCTCGATCACATGCCGCCGCCTTCCAGTTTGGGGTATTAAGAACACACCTCGAATCTGCAGCTACTGCATCAGCCCATCTAACATTGTCCAGCCCAGCGAAGCCTCCTAATTTCAATGTACCGGACTACATCCAAATCTCCGTATAGGTCATACAACTCCTGATTCCTACGCCGCCTCCAGACTTCCCCTTCCCTAAGTGGTCCATAAATCCGGCGTAAGAGTTTTCTTTCAAATATTAGCAGATTCTTTTCGTCGGATTTGCTCATGGTCCAGGCTTCAGAGGCGTAGGTCAGAACTGGGCGGATCAGTGTTTTGTAGAGTCTGACTTTCGAGGTTCTTGTTAGTAGCTGGCTTCTTATTAACTTGGTGAGTCCAAAATAGCACCTTAGCAACCATGTTACGCATATTCAAGGCTGGAAGATCAACGTAGCATTTAGAACTTGAAATCCGCAGACATTGGACTTGTGGAGATGTAATAAGTCGACTGGCGACCACTGGCGGAGCAATGAGAAGCATCCGGGAACAGCCAATAGGAACGAGCCGTTACGAGCTCGGCCGAGCATTCCCGACTTTGACCGAGGCACCCCGACCTAGGCCTATAAATAGGGGCGTTCCCGGTGGCCAGAACACATTCATTCTCCTGCCAGCAGCCGAGCAGTAAGGACCTGAACAGCTTTCAACTATTGCTTTCATCTAATAGCAGGTCCCTTGCTCCTTCAGCTTTTTTAAAAGCTAAGCTTTCTGTTGTGCTGACAGGCTAGCAGGTGGTTAAACACCCTCCCTGGAGCTGGTGTTTAACGGCCCTTATCAGGACCACAACCAAACCTGCCCCAACGGCCCACTTCTAATTCTTAATGGACCAGTCTGAGATGGACACGCAGGAGACGGTCAAGGCGCTCAAACGTAGCCTGCCAGATGCTGACGGCTAGGAATACCCAAAGAAATTGGTAGCCCGCTTGAAAAAGCCCATCCCGCCCAAGACTGAAGTACGGAACCAATTCACCCCACTGACTGTGGAGGCCTCTACACCTTCCACTAAGGATACATCCAGCGAAGCGCAGGGACAACAGGTAAAGAAGAGGAAGGAGTGCCAGGCCCCCTTCTTCATTACGCCAGCGTTAGCCGCTGCTAATCTCAAGCAGCAGCTCTACGCTAAGGGGGTCATGGATTTCGTGATCTCCAACGGCGAAAACGAAACTCTCCTCTTTACAAAAAGCCCACAGGACCACGACACCGTGTGGAAAATGCTCTTGGAGAACAAGAACGTGACTTTCCACACATTCGCTCCTAAAAATAAAAAAAGAGACAAAAGGTTCATCCTCCATGGATTCGACATGGACCACTCGGTCCCTGAGATTACAACAGAGCTCAAAGAGAGGCTGCCTGGGTTCAAGAAGGCGTCCAGGCTGACGAGGAACTTGGAGGATTGCACGAAGAAGGAGTTAAGCCAAATCCTCGTCATTACGATACACGGCGTAACACAGGAGAAAATTCAAGAGCTCCGCCACCTGGACCACGTGGGATTCAAGGTGACAGCGTTTCGGACTGGAGGAGGCCCTGTGCAGTGCTTCCACTGCCAAGCATTCGGGCACACAGCCCAATACTGCGGATACCCTGGGAGATGTGGCTGGTGTGGTGAACCTCACTGGACCCACATGTGCCCGAAGGCGGGCAAACCCAAATTCCAGCAGTGTGGGGAGGGTCACCCCACGTCATTCAGGCTCTGCCCCAAGCGATTGGAAACTCGCCAAGAAGGCCAGCGCAAAGAGGATGGAGACAACCCACTCAAGAGGAGCCCAGCTGATGCCCGAGCCCGCACGACGACCTCCAGCAACGCGAGTCAGCAGCGGTGTCTCGTACTCCATGATGTCCGGCGGAGCACCACCCCCCACTACTGACCTCACCTCCAGCAACAGAGTCCATTGATTCAACAGCAGCCGCAGGGGATGAGCATGGCTGCGATGTTCACGCTCGTCATGGGGTCTTATGGAGACAGTGACGAAGGTGTTGACCAAGTTCAACAGGCTGGTTGACCTGGTGATGCCCTCGAAATGATCGGACACATTGTGGTCAACTACAACATCCGCAGCCTTCGACCTAAGATGGCTGAGCTGGAACATCTCCTCCAGACTTACTCCCCAGCGGTGGTGGCCATTAAGGACTCCCCAGCTGCGCCCCCTAGGACCTGCCTTTTCTTCAGAGGATACGCCTCGTACAGGTGTGACGGCCTGTCCTGGAACATCCCGGAGGAGAACCAGAAGAGACCTGGCATCGAGACTCCCTCGAGCAGCAGCCCACCAGTAACCATCAGGCCCCCAGGCAGTGTCCGTCTCGGTTCGCCTGAGGAGGACGCTACGTCTTCACGTGTGTCTACCGAAGGGCCCCGAGCACCGCTGGCTGAGACCAAAAACACTCATCACGGCTGTTTCGCAGGATCCCCCACCATGTTCTTGTCAGGGATCTCAACGCCAGACACCCCAAGTC